>AWOL01S0035356.1:11014-86436 GCA_000715115.1 Nicotiana otophora
GGATTTACCCTTCAGGAATGCGACCTTTCTCTCGCGAACACATATTGTTAGGGAGGGACTTGGGGGAGCTGGTCAGCTTCTCTACACGAACGTGAAGGCCAGGCTCGCGAACGCAAAGGCCGGGGGGACAGGCTATCGCGAATGCGAAGTCTAGTTAGGCCACAACGCTTCGCGATCGCATCAGGTGTCTCACGAACGCGATGAACACTTGACACCCTGTCTTTAAAACTTATAAAAATCGAGAATTATCTCATTTATCACCATTTTCAAGTTTGATCTTGGCCTAGAGGCGATTTTGAAGAGGTTATTCATTCAAACTTCATAGGTTAGTAGATTTTAACTTGTTTCCTTACATTTCCATAAACACCAATTGATTTTAACCTTTAATCTATGATTTTTCATGGTAGAAATTGGAAATTTTGAGAAATTAAGATTTAGACCTCAAATTTAGGTCGGATTTCGAAACTAATTACATAACCGGGCTCGGGGGTGAAATCGGTAATTGGATTTTAGTCTGAATTTTGGGTTTTGACCAAGCGGACGCAGGGTTGACTTTTTTTTACCTTTTCTAAAAATATTAAAGATTAAATCATTTTTACTCGTGGGTAGTTTCTAAAGCTTATTTTGAATTATTTGGACTATATTTGATTGGTTTGGAGGCTAATTCTAGAGAAAAAGCCGTGGTTGAGCATTGATTTTGTTGCGGAGTGAGGTAAGTGTCGTGGTTAACCTTAACTTGAGGGATTAGAACTTGTTAGTCTATTTGCTACGTATTTTATGTGTGGAGACAACATATATGTGAGGTGACGAGTACTTATGCGTTGTCATTGGGTTAACGCATGCATGTGAAAATTATTTCTTTGTATTATATGGTTATGTTAATTATGTTATCCATGCTTAGGTTATATTATTACTTCTTTGATTATTCATTTTTTTTGTATTTATTGTTTATTTTAAAGATGTTGAATATTTTGGAAGTTGAAATTTGATATCATGGCACCATATTTGAAGTTAAATTATTTCTCGCATTGCTTATTATCCGAATTTATATTATTACATGGTGAGGATGAGAGTAAAAGCACGAAGGATGATTCTGTACCATTTCATTCATATTATTGCATGGTGAGGACGAGAGTGAAAGCACAAAGGGTGAAGCCGTGCCATTTCATTCATATTATTACATGGTGATGACAAGAGTAAATACTACTAGAAATCCGGTAAAAACCGACCAACTTTAGTTGGTAATGGCCACTAACCGTCCAAAACGCGACCATTTACGTGTGGATGGTATTTTAGAGGTCGGAAAAGCATACCGACCAAAGTTGGTCGGAAATTACCGATCAACTTTGGTCGGTCAATTAAATTCAAAAAAAAAACTTTGGTCGGTATTTTAATTATGTAATCAAAAAATTCATCATCTGGGAATCGAACCGGAGTCTGTATTGTGGCAGGATACTATTCTACCACTAGACCATTGGTGCATTTTATTTTAAGACTGTCTTTTATTTGATTTATACTCTTTAATTATATTTTCACACGAAAATAACCGACCAAAGTTGGTCGGTTTTATTAAAAAATAAAATTACCGACCAAAGTTGGTCGGTTTTTTAAAATAACCGGCTGAATTAACCGACCAATTTTGGTCGGTTTTTTTAATATTAATTTTTATTTATTTTAATTGAAAAACCGACCAAAGTTGGTCAGTTTGTTGAAAAATAAATTTAGCGGGACTCAAAAATAGTTTCCCGCATTTTTGCACCAAAGAAAACCGACCATAGTTGGTCGATTTCGTAAAAAAAATTAAAAAATAAAATATTTTGAAACATCGACCAACTTTGGTTGGTGTTTTGACCGATCAAAGTTGGTCGGTCGACCTTGGTCGGTTTTTGCCGAATTTCTAGTAGTGAAAAGCAAGAAGGGTGATGCCATTTCATTCATATTATTACATGGTGAAGACGAGAGTAAAAGTACAAAGGGTGATGCCGTGCCATTTTTATATTATTGATTTAACTGATTTTCGATTTTGGTGATTTACTTGGTTATTTCGTGACTTCATACTTGCCGTATTTACTATATCTTCCCCTTCTCGCATGTCCCCTCCTAGATAGCAGTTATCATTCTTTGTTATTATTGCTGCTTTATATACACTTGTATATGTTTATTTACGTAGGTGTCTTGTCATAGCCTCGTCACTACCTTCTCGATGTTAGGCTCGACACTTACGGTGTACATTATGTCGGTTGTACTCATACTACACTTCTGCACTTCTTGTGCAGATACTGGTATTGGTCCCAACGGTGCTTGAGGTGCATCAGCTCGGATCATTTCATACGGAGACTCGAGGTAGATCTGCTGGCGTCTGTAGACCTTGAAGTCCCCTTCCATTTTCCACTTTTACTGTTTATCTCTTTCGAACAATTGTATTTATTACTTTGTTTGTAGACTTCTAGTTGCTTGTGTAGTCGTGACTCCGAATTTGTGGGAGTAGATATTATCACGTGGTTTATATTAGCACGGTATTAGACTTGGCTTTTATTTCTCGTTGAATATCATTATTGTATTTTTAACTGTTAAAATTGGTTAATTAATTATTTCACATCGGTTTGACTAGCAAGTGAATGTTAGGCACCATCACGACCCCGAGGTTGAGATTCCGGACCGTGACAAGTAAATATATGATATTTCACATAACAGCCATCCCTTATTGTCTAGGCTTATTTACACCAAAATCGCTACCCTATTATTTACCTATCAAGACTTATTTATTATCACGGGCAATGCATGCTAACTACTGCTCATAATTGTTATAAATTGCTTAACTATAAGTGATATATTGAAAGAAACCCCTTCCACCCCTCCCTAAGAAAGCGTTACTATAAGATTAAAATGATATTTTAGTTAAGATGATTAATTAGCAGATATTAAAATACAAAACAATTATCATTAAGCATTAATTGTGAAATTCTAAACAAGTTTAAGAGGCAACATCAATTGGTAATAACTATTGATCTATATGGAAGAGGCACCAATTTAATTTTAGAAACTTAATGCTCAAACGATGAGATACTAACTCTATATATGACAACTTTTAAGTATATTGGGCTTATAGTTACTCGGAAATAGTGTCTCTATCCTTTCAGAAGTAAGATTGCATACATCCTATCATATCCTCCTCAGACCCCACTTGTAAAAATACACTGGGCCGTTGTTTTTGGGCTCATAGTTACACATGAATTACATTGGAAGAAATTACATTAAAAAAAGGACAACAAGATGACATTATTTTTTAAAAGATTGATTATTTTTCAAGCATAGGTATGGTAGGGGGGAGAAAATTAAGAAAATATTAGTCGCCAAATCACTGATACCATAATTGGAGGAGCTGCCAATTAAGAACCCACATACTGTCTTCAGTTGTATTTTAACAACTATTTGTTGCATTTCTCAAAGTGTAGGAATCTTTTTTGTCTTTTTTTTTTCCTTCTCAATTTTTGGCTTTTTCCTTTCATTTCACATTTTACGTTACTATTTTTTTCTCTTTTTCATTAATGACGCTTATAGCTTATATTTTTCCCAGAGATGAATTGGTACCAGATGTTATGAAGAAATAAAATGTGAGTACCAACTAAATTGAAATGTGAGGGAGTCTTTTGTGATCCCCTATGTGTAGGCAAATTATGGGTCTATTTGAAAAGTTATGTGTAGTTACCTGGTGGTATATCTTTATGAATAATAGTTAAAACTTAGGATTAAAAAGAAAATCCATTTGGTTGTAAGGTCCCTCTTTCTGATAGAACATAATTTATAGGTCCCTCTTTCTGATAGTACATTTCTAAAATAAAAATAAAAACTCTATTTAAACGTTGTGCTAAAAGATCATATTTATGATTTGGTCTGTATATTATATTTTTAAAAAAGAAAGATGAAATTTATGTGACTTTGATGATAGGAAATTAATAAAGAAAAGAGAGTGGGGATAATATACGGGCATTACAAAAGTCTTAAAGTTTAAATAGTAAAAATATTATAACCCCACATTAAAGGGTGCCTTCGTTTTTAATTACCAGTTTTTCTTTTCTTCTTTTTTCTGCCAGATAGGTTCTCCAAGTTTTGATGAAAATATCTCTTGCAGGTCCCTCTCTAAAAGCCTAAAGATAATACTTAGATTTCTTCAGCATATGGCAACCAGAGATGGATCCAAGATTTGAAATTTAAGGGTTCCTATCATAATTTTAAATTAATATGTAATAATATCTGGGTTCACAGTTAGATATTTACAAATATTTAGTGGATTTCTTAATATAAATACAAGGTCTGCACAAAAGTTACTGAATTTTCGGGAACCCGTAGCCCATGCTCTAGGTCCACCCCTGATGGCAACATAAATAATTGACTTGGCCGTATAATAACTTGACAACCATGCATTTCCAAAACATGATCACACATTATTTTAACTCAAATCTAATAAAATAAGAGTTTTAACACTTTTTTATACTAATGATGTATATAATTTAAACTCAAAACATAAACCTGATCTTCCCCAAGTTTTCATGCAGATATATATAATTTTTCTTGTTACAACCTTATAACGTAACGCGAACCTCATGGATCTAAATTTATGTATTTACAATTTACCAGAACATATCAAGTTTTCTTTTGTATCAAAAGTAAAATAAAAGTTAGTGTCAAGATGATAAGAGCTCAAGGTGAGCAACAATAGAGATCTGTGATGATCTCCATGAAAACAGATGAGAGAGAGAGTTACATATATTTGAGATATGAAAATTCTCATTATTAGAAGAAGATTCCAGATATGTACATATATATATATATAGACACATGTGTGTCTCACCTCATGCCACAACTACTTCTAACTAACTAGTGTATTAGTTATAACTAATCACTACTAATACATAAATACATATAGTTCAATACCCCCCTCAAGTTGGAGCTGAGGACGCACTGACAACTTGCTAAGAACCCCACAATGTTTAACTCCAGTGAAGGCTTTGGTGAGGATGTCTGCCAATTGAGCATGGGTAGGAACATGAGTCAAATTGATCAACCCTTCTTGAAGTTTGGTTCGTACAAAATGGCAATTCACTTCAATGTGCTTGATCCGTTCATGAAAAACAAGATTTCTAGCTATATGGAGAGCTGATTGGCTATCACAAAAGACAGTGAAAGGCTTTGGAAATGGAACAGCTAGCTCCTCGAGTAATCTGCACAACCAAGTGAGTTCACCAATAACTTTTCGGAGAGATCTATACTCTGCCTCGATTGAGAAAAGGAAGACATTTTCTTATTTTTTGGAATTCCAACTTATGGGACTATCTCCCAAGAGAACTATGTAGCTAGTGACTGACCTTTTGGAGTCTGGACAAGCAGCCCAGTCGGAGTCACAGTAGGCCTAGATAGTGCAGTCTGGATCATTAGAGAAGAAGATCCCCAATGTAGGATCACTTCTTAAATATCGTAACAAGTGAAAAGCAACCTTAAGATAGGTTCCTGGGGTCCTGTATAAATTGACTAAGGTGTTGGACTCCATAAGCAATGTCCAACCTGGTATTAGTAAAGAAGTTCAGCTTTCCAACAAGCTTCCTATAATACGTAGGGTCATTCAAGACAGCACCAACCTTACCCTGCAACTTAACAAAAGGATCAAGGGGGGAGGACAGTCCACTGTAGGATATACAGTCATATTCTTTGAGAAGATCAAGAGAAAATTTTCTTTGTGAGATGAGAACCCCATCAGTTTTGTAAAGAACCTCTAAGCCCAGAAAGTAGTATAATCTGCCCAGATCTTTGATTTTAAAAGTGTTATGTAGGAAGCTTTTCAACTGATTGACCTCCTTCATATATGTCTTTCATATATGTCTTTGTGATAAGCACATCATCAACATAGACATCTATATACATAGTGGAGAAGTCTGTCCTTTTGCAAAATAAGGAATAATCATGGAGGGAATGCACATAGCCTCTGGAGTATAATGCCTCAGCTAGCTTGGCATACCATTTCCTACTAGCTTGCTTCAACCCATAGAGAGATTTGTTTAGTCTACAAACAACACCTGGAGTGGGCACCTCAAGACCTGGGGGAATTTCCATGTAGACTTCCTCATGCAAGTTCACATGGAAGAAAGCGTTATTTACATCAAGTTGAGAAATGATCCACTTCCTCTTTACTGCAGTGGTAATGAGAGCCCTAACTGTAGTCAATTTCACAACACGTGAGAAAGTTTCAGTATAATCCACACCTGCCTGTTGTGTGTACCCCTTGACTACTAGTCTTGCTTTGAACCTTTCAATGCTCCCATTTGCTTTGTGTTTCACCTTGTAAACCCATCTACAACCAGTGGCCTTCTTTCCTGGAGGTAATGGAACCAAATCCCAGGTATGATTGATATGCAGGGCCTCAAACTCTTGAGTCATAGCAGCCTGCCAAGCTGGGTTAAGTGTAGCGGGGCCCAACCCCATTTTTATGCATTTCCAGCTATACTTGAGGCCGAGTCATCTGACGCCGTTATCACACGTATTGTTCCAGTTTGCCATAGAGATGCTTTAGTTCTATTTGATCTGGGCTCTACTTATTCCTACGTGTCATCCTATTTTGCTTCATATCCATTTATGCCTCGTGAGTCTTTGAGTGATCTTGTATATGTGTCCACCCCTGTAGGAGATTCTATTATTGTAGATCATGTTTATCGCTTAAGTGCGATTTCTATTGGGAGTCTTGAGACTAATGTAGATCTCCCACTTCTTGATATGGTGGACTTTGATGTTATTTTGGACATAGATTGGCTGTCACTTTATCACGCTATATTAGACTGTCATGCCAAGACGGTCACCTTAGCCATGCCGGGGTTGCCCCGATTAGAGTGGAAGGGGACTCCTGGCCATTCTACCAGCAGGGTTATTTCTTATATGAAGGCTCGACATATGGTCGAGAAGGGATGTCTAGCTTACTTGACCTATATCCGTGATTCTAGTGCGGTGGTTTCTTCCATGATTTCAGTACCAGTTGTGCGCGAGTTTCCAGAGGTATTTCCTGTAGATTTGCCGGGGATGCCACCCGCCAGAGATATCGATTTCTGTATTGACTTTGCTCCAGGCACTCAACCCATTTCTAGTCCATTATACCATATGGCCTCACTTGAATTGAAGGAACTGAAGGATCAGTTGCATTTGCTTGATAAGGGATTCATTAGACCTAGTGTCTCGCCCTAGAGTACACCAGATTATTTGTGAAAAAGCAGGATGGTTCGATGAGGATGTGTATAGATTATCGGCAGTTGAACAAAGTCACCATCAAGAACACGTATCCGTTACCGAGGATTGATGACTTATTTGATCAACTTCAGGGTGCCAAAGTATTTTTGAAGATTGATTTAAGATCTGGCTACCATCAATTGAAGATTAGGGCATCGGACGTCCCTAAAATAACTTTTCGGACTCGGTATAGGGATTAAGAGTTTCTAGTGATGTCATTTGGTTTGACACATATCCCAGCAGCATTTATGGATCTGATGAATCGGGTATTTAAGCCCTATTTGGATTCATTTGTGATCATATTTGATGATATTATGGATCTGATGAATCGGATATTTAAGCCTGCCAAGCTGGGTTAAGTGTTGCCTCCTTATATGAGCATGGTTTATTAATATTGCAAACATTCATCACAAATGAATGACTATCACGAACTAGGGATTCAGGTGGAATATGATGGTGCAAAGAAAACAAAGCAGTAAGGGATGAGCATGAGGTAGCAGGAATGTCTGAGCTTAATTTGGGAATGGAGAAAACATAGTCTTGTAGGTGAGAAGGCAGGTGATGTTCTCTTTGAGATCTCCTAAGTGTAGGTGCATGCTCAGGTGGTGGCGATACATTTGGAGAAGCAGAGGAGGATTGTAACTTAGGAGAGTGAGAAGAAAAGGAGTCAGGAAAGTGAGAAGGAAAGGAGTCAGGATGACTAACAGGTGGAGTATTGGTAATGTCAAGAGAATCAAGGAAAGGAGTAGAGGATAGAGAGGGAGCAACATCTGACTGTAGACTAGCAAATGGGAAGACAGTTTCCTAAAAAATAACATCTCTGGAAACATGAATTTTAAGAGTAGTGAGATTCAATACTTTATATCCTTTGCTATTAAAAAGGTATCCAACAAAAGCATGGGGAACACTCCTGGGTTCATGTTTATCTCTATGTACTTTATGTATAGTGGAAAAGCATAAGCAGCCAAAGGATCTTAGATGTGAATATAATGGTTTCTTATTGTATAAAAGTTTAAAAGGACACTTATTTTTGAGCAGTACAGTAGACAGCCTGTTTATAAGATAGGTTGCAGTAAGGATACATTCTCCCTAGAACTTCAAAGGCAAGTTTGATTGGAAAAGCAGGCCCTAGCAATCTCAAGAAGGTACTTGTGTTTTCTTTCTACCACCCCATTTTGTTGTGGGGTGTAAGGACATGTCTTTTGATGAAGTATACCTTTGGACTGAAAAAATAGAGTAGCTTTTGTGCAAGTAAATTCAAGTCCATTATCAGACCTTATAGACTGAATGGACTTCTGAAATTGTATTTCAATTAGAGATACAAAGGCTTGGATGATTTGGAGTGCATTGCTCTTGCAACTTAGTAGATGAGTCCATGTGACTCTACTATAGTCATCCATTATAGTGAGGAAGTATTTCTGATTTCTATTGGTTGGGACATGATAAGGACCCCACAAATCCACATGTAAGAGCTCAAATGGCTAGGTGAAAATGCAGGATCTTTGAGAAAAAGACAATCTAGACTGCCTGGCCATGGGACAAATGGGGCAAAGAAAAGATTACTTAGAAGAAAAGGTGACTGGTATAGTAGAAATGCTTTTCATCTTAACAAAAGGGATATGCCCAAGTCTGTTATGCCACAACACATCTATATTATTACCATGAGATATAGAAGAGCATTGAGAAAAATTAAAAGAGTGCAAAGCAGTAGAATGTATCTTATTATCAGTGGAACTATTTACAGGTCAAAGAGGTTGACACTGTGGAGTATTTACATCACAATGAGGAAGTAGAGTAGAGGTAACAAAAACATTAGAAATTGAGCTACCATTATCCAAGTAGTGAGAACATAAGAGATACATACCACCCTTGATCTTACTAATCATTAGAGGCCTTTTCATTGAAAGGTCCTGCAGTAGACATGAAAAAGCAGTAAAGGCAATCGGAGAGTTTAGATGTGCAGTCGTAGAGGAGGCAGAAATGAGGTTGAACTTGAAAGCAGGGACAAAGAGAACTTTGTGCAAGGTGATTTGAGATGTAAGTGCAACACTGCCAATTTCTGTCACTTTGACCTTATCCGTTTGGAAGTGCAACAAATAGAGGATAGTACAAAGGTCTAATTTCAAGAAAAATAGATTTATTGTATGTCATGTGGTGTGAGGCACCGGAATCCACTATCCATGTGTCAGACATAGTTCTGAAACATTTACAATGAGAATTACCATAACTAACAGAAAAGGAGCAGGCCATAATACCTTCAAAATTGACTGCTCCACTGCTCAGGTGAGTGTCAGCAGAGTCCTCTACATTGGTACCTTGAAGGTGCTGAAGCAGGTTTACTAACTGACCATACTGCTCCTTTGTGATTCCAATTGTTGCCACATTGTGCTGCTTGTCCTGTGAGATTGAACTATCTTCCTTAACAGACAACTCCTCAGTGGGTGCGACATGTGCATTAGCCATGATACGTTTTCCTTTAGTATTAATTCTAGGACCTGGAGTGTAGTTCTGGGGATAGCCGTATAGTTTGTAACATCTATCTCTAGTGTGTCCTATGGTTTTGCAATAATCGCCAAAAGGACGCGAAGTTCTTCCTCCAATGGACTGGTTATTTGCACGATAGTTTATTCTGAAGTTAGCATTCCCTTGAATGTTAGAATTGGTATTTCCTTGTGCATTCATGTGAAGAGAAGTCGGCTCAAAAACCAGTTGATTAGAGGGACACATCTCTCTTTGTTTCTCATCTTGAATGAGTAAGGAAAAGGCTTGTGCTAACGAAGGGAGATGATTCATCATTAAATTGCTTCCACGCACTATTGTATACATCTCATTCAGTCCCATAAGAAATTGGATCAAGCGCCTATCCTGCTCTGCCTTGTATAATTTTTCCTTGGCACCACAATTACATTGGCAATTGCACTGTGCTTTCATACTCAGATTGCTCAATTCTTTCCAAAGTTTCTTCATTTTGGTGTAGTAGTTCGTGATATCGAGAGCTCCCTGAGTTAGATCATTTATTTTTTTCTGGATCTGATACAGTATAGCATCATTAGTTTTCTTGTAATGATCTTCTAATTCTGTCCATAATTCAACAACATCATTTGTATACTCAACATTATCTGTGATGTCCTTCGAAAGGGAATTAAGGACCCATGAGGTGACCATATCATCACATCGCACCCACTAGCGATAATCGGCAGACTGAGAATCCGGTCGTTTGCACTCCCCACTAATAAAACCAAGCTTGTTCTTAACGGATAAGGCTCGCATAACACTATGCCGCCATGAGCGATATCCAATTCCATTGAAAGGGGCAGAAACCAGCATAGCCCCAGGATTATCAGACAGATGAAGGTAAATAGGGTTGTTAATGTCAACTCCAGCGTTAGCAACTCCACCGGCTGCCGCAACTGCACTTGCATGTGTGTTGACATCAGTCGGGTCGTTTTGATTGAGAATAGCCATCCAAAAGCAAGGAGATGAAATTGATAAAGAAAATGTAAAACAAAGGTGAAATGGAACGAGAGAATGTGAACAATTGAGGGCAAATTGCTGACTTGTGCGATTTTTGTTCCAAATTTGGGCATATCGAAATTATCGAAGAAATTAGGACAAAGACGAAAAAAGTAGATATGAAAATCAGGAATTTTGGGGATTACGATCTCTCGTGCTCTGATACTATGTTAAGATGATAAGAGCTCAAGATGAGCAACAATGGAGATCTGTGATGATCTCCATGAAAATAAATGAGAGAGAGAGAGAGAGAGTTACAGATATTTGAGAGATGAAAATGTACTGTATATTCTCATTATTAGAAGAAGGTTTCAGATATGTACATGTATATATAGACACACATGTGTCTCACCTCATGCCACAACTACTTCTAACTAACTAATGCATTAGATACAACTAATCACTACTAATAATAAATACATATAGTTCAATAGTTAGTGTGTATATATATATATATATATATATATATATATATATATATATATATATATATATATATAAAAGGAAAATCGACATATTAGCGAGGAATAGGAATCCCCAAAACACTTTTTCTTTTACGAGAGCGTACCTTTGCAGAAAAAGTTATGGGTCCCAAGTGAAATGTAACATAAAATTAAAGAGAGCAACTATAAAAGTAATAAATACTAAAAAAGAGACTAGAAAATAGATAATCGACTTATGACCCCAAAAAGTTGGTTTTAATGACACATAAAGAAAGGGGTGACCACACGGATGTAGGAATACCAAGCATACCCAAACCCTACATTTCACCCTAAAGCTAAAGGGAAAAAGGAAACAAGTTAGTAATTTTTATACTGTTAGTTCATTTAACACGAGTTGCATGTGTCTTATAATCTATATTTTTAATTTCACTTTTTATAGATGATAACTATATGTAATAATCTTTTAGATGGTTTAAATAGTATAAAAATTCGTTTACATTATCGATTAATGAAAGTTATACTTAATTTGTGTGTATGCATTAGCGAATAGTATGGATGAAATTTTACATGTAATACTATTCTTGTCACACTTTAAGATACGGGATGTTCATTTGCCTTTTTAAATAATAAATAATCTATTATTCTTGTCACAATTTACATTTTTTAAGTGTGAACATCCCCTAAGAACCATTTGCTTGCAGATACAATCAAATTTTCTAAACAATCCTCCTTTTGTTTGCTTGTTAATCTTTGCCGTATGCTTTTAGACTCCTTCCTCCTCCTTCTTCTTCTTCTTTTTTTTTCTCCTTTTTGACTTTGTTTTCTTTTTGTTTTAAACTTTCATTTTTTAATTAAGATCATGAAGAGTATAAATGAACCGTTCGGTACGAAGAAAGGAACATCACGTATTTGGAAAACAATAAACAAAGGAAAAAAGAAAACTTTGGCTAAAACTTTCTCAATCGATAAAGAATATGTCCTAGCTACGAAGGAAAGGACCACGGAGAAGGTAAACATAAAAGGATTTTTGCTAAACAAGTCCAAGTTAGTGTCAGATCATAGAAAGGCTATCATAATCTCATTCAATATTTAGATTTAAATGAACATTAGGGCATTCTCTTTTTTGTGTCATAATAGTTAGTGCTAATCGCTCCATATATATTTTTCTCCTTATATTTGCTTTTAATCTATTTGTTTTTTTTAATGATACGCATTATGCTAAAGTGGGAAAATGGCATTAGGACTAGCTCACTAGCATTATCATTTTCGAGAATATATGGGTCAATAACCAGAGCATTAAAAGATACAGCAATAACAATAATCCCAATGTAATCTCACAACGTAAGATTTGGGGTAGATTGTACGCAGACCTTACCCCTACCTTGTCAAGGTATAGAGTGTGTTCCCGATAGACCCCTGGCTCAAGATAAAAGTAAAAGAATTAGACATAACATGTAGTAACATCAACAAATAAGATGATAGGGAGACAGGGTGATAGAGTAATCGAAGCGAAATAATCAATGTAAGGTAAAAGAAACTTACGAATATGAAGGTATGAAAATAAGAGATTAATACTAATGTTACCGACATGAAAATGAGATACTCCCGCCTATCTACTAACCTTCTACCTTAATTTTCAACCTCCACACCCTCCTATCAAGGGTCATGTCTTTAGTAAGATGAAGGTGTGCCATGTCATGCCTAATTACCTCTCCCTAATACTTCCTAGGCCTACCTCTACCTCTTCTCAGGCCCACCATGGCCAACCTCTCGTACCTCCTCACCGGGGCATCTATACTCTCCCTCTTCATATGCATGTACCATCTCAGCCTAGCTTCCCGCATTTTATCCTCTACGGGGGCCACTCCCAGCTTGTCTCGGATAACTTCATTCCTAATCTTATTTCTCTTGGTATGCCCACACACCCATCTTAACATCCTTACTTTTGTTACTTTCATCTGATGTACACAGGTGTTCTTGACTGGCTAATACTCCACCCCATACAACATAGTTGGTCTAATCACTACTCTGTAAAACTTACCTTTGGGTCTTGGTGATACCTTCTTATCATACAAAACCCCGAAAGCGAGCCTCCATTTCATCCAACCCGCTCCGATCCTATATGTGACATCCTCGTCTATCTCTCCATTACTAGAAATTATAGATCTGAGGTACTTGAAACTCCCTTTCTTGGGAATTACTTGTGAATCTAACCTCACTTCCATATCCTCTTCCTAACTCAGGCCACTGAACTTACATTCTAAGTATTCTGTTTTAGTCCTACTCAAATTGAAACCTTTTTACTCCAAGGTTCATCTCTAGACCTTCAGCCTCGTATTAACACCGACCCGCATTTTGGCAATCAGTACTATATCATTCGCGAATAATATACACTATGGCACCTCCCCTTATGTGTCGCATTAGAACATCTATCGCTAAGGATAATAAAAACGGGCTGAGAGCGGATACCTAATGCAAACCCCTCATAACCGAAAAATATTTGGAGTCCCCTCCCATCGACCTAACCCGGGTCTTAGTACCGTCATACATATCCTGAATTACCTTAGTATAACCTACAAGCACCCCTCTAACCTCCAAACATCCCATAGCACCTCTATCGTGACTTTGTCGTAGGCTTTCTTTAGGTTAATGAATAGCATGTGCAAGTCCCTCTTTCCATCCCTATACTACTCTACCAGCCTCATAATAAGGTGAATGGTTTCAGTAGTCGATCGCCCCAGCATCAATTTGACCTAGTTTTTAGAAATAGATACACTACTCATCACCCTTACTTTTACCACCCTCGTCCAGATTTACATCGTGTGGCTTAGCAGCTTGATACCCCTGTAATTATTGCAGTTTTAGATATCACCCTTGTTCTTATATACTGGAACCACCATACTCTACCTTCATTCTTCGGGCATCTTTGTCGTCTGAAAAATAACATTAAACAACCTAGTAAGCCACTCCAAACCTACCCTGTCCGCGTTCTTCCAAAATTCCACCAGACTCTCATCTGGCATGGTCGCTTTCTCTCTACTCATCTTACGGATAGCCCCTACAAATTCTTCAACTTCGATACACCTGCAATACCCAAAATCTCGACAACTCTCGGAGTACCCTAAGTCCCCCAGCACAATGCTATTATCCCCCTCTTTGTTCAAGAGTCTGTGGAAGTTATGTCTGCCACTTTCTTCTAATATGTGCGTCATCCGTTAATAATTTTCCATCCTCATCTTTAATGCACTTCACTTAGTCTAGGTCACGGGCCTTCCTCTCCTTTACCTTGGCTATCTTGTACAACTTCTTGACCTCGCCTTTGGCCCCAAGTTCATTATACAATTGACTAAACACTGCAGTCTTGACCTCTGTAACCTCTAACGTCGCCTCTTTCTTAACCTTCTTATACCCTTATCTATTCGTTCTTCTTTCCTCCTCGTCTTTACTCTCCACTAATTTGATATATTTCGCCTTTTTGCTTCCACTTTTTCTTGGACTTGGGCATTCCACCACCAGTTCCCTTTGTGAACACTAGGGTGACCCTTCTAAACCCCTAACACCTTTCTAGCAGCTTTGCGACTACAATACGTTGTCGAGGACCACATATTGCTCGTTTTCCCACTACTCCTCCAGGCCCCCAAAGCCTGCAACTTCTCCCTCAACTGTAGAGTTAAATCCTTAGTCAAGGCTCCTCAGTTAATCTTAGGTTGGCCATACACCGCCCTCTTATTCTTCCTCCTCTTAATTTATACGTCCATAACCAAGAGCCTATATTGGATTACGATGTTCTCGCTAGAAATAACCTTGCAATACAAGCATAGGCCTCTATCGCTCCGTCTAAAGATAAGGTAATCAATCTAGGCCTTGGCCACCATACTTTAGAAGGTGATCAAGTGCTCCTCCTTCTTCTGAAAACACGAGTTAGCTACAACCAAATCGAAGGAAGCGAAATCCAACAGCGCGGTTCCTCCTTCATTTCTAGCTCCAAAACCGAAATCGCCATGCACTTTGTTGTAACCCCTAGAAGTCGCCCCAATATGGCCCTTGAAATATCCACCTATGAAAAGTGTTAGTGTGTGGAACGCCTCGCACTACCTCATCCAAATCCTCCCAGAAGTATCTTTTGACCTCCTCGCCCAAGCCCGCTTGAGGCGCATAAGCACTAATAACGTGAACAATCAACCCTCCAACAACAAGCTTAATAGCCATCAGCTGGTCGTTCACCCGCTTAACATCTACCATTAGCTCCCTAAGTTCCGCATCAACCAAAATACCTACCCCGTTCTTACCCCTCACGCTTCCTGAGAACTATAGCTTAAACCTTTCTACATCCCGGGCCCTAGAGCCCACATATCTAATCTCCTGCATACACGCTATATTGATCTTTTGCTTCCTAAGAATCTTCACTAGCTCATTAGATTTCCCCGTTGTCAATGTCCTTATGTTCCAGGACCCTACTCTCAACCTAGTGTCACCCTTAACCCTTGCCCCCCACCTCCCGTTCCACCCGATGACATGACCCTGCCATGTATCTTTGCTTCTAATGCCCTCCCAATATAATATCATCTCGATGGTTTTGATTTTTGAATTGATCAGCTAGTTGTTTGATCCTACATATTTATTACTTAAAAATAAAAACCAGGAAAATTTGTGGTCAGTAAATTTAAATTTCAATGTTATAAGACACTAGACTAGAGATGCCATGAAAGTACATATTTATCGTGGCTGTCACAAGTACTAATAATTAACATAGTGGTCATGAATTAGCTAGACTTCAATTCAAAATTCTAAAGGATGATATAATAAAAGTCATTCTAGCTCATCATTACGACATTTATTTAGCAAGGTTGAATATATTCGATCAAACTAAGACCGATCTTTCGAGAATCACCTCAAAGAATACACAGTTAAATGTTATCGTCAGATTGCTAAATTCATTTGCTCGAAGCTAAAAGCTCATCATCAATAGTAACCAAGTGTCACGACCCAAAATCCAACTAGTCGTTATGTCACCTAACCCAATTCGCTAGGTAAGCCAATTAACAATAATCCAATTCAAATAAGATTTACTGAGAAAAGATAAGTGATGAAATAACTGAACTTTTATACAAAAATCCCAATGATTAGTAGTACAAATCATGAGCTTCTAAGACTTAGAGTTTACAAAGCTGATACGAAATAAATACATCATCTGTTCGAAATGTACATGAACAGATTTATAAATCTAAAACTACCAAGAACAAGAGACAGCTACAACGGAAACGTAGGTTCATCATCAAATCCAGCTCCTGCCATACACATCAATATCAGCTCCAAAATCTGCACGCAAGGTGAAGAAGTGTTGTATGAATACAACCGACCCCGTGTACTAAATAAGTGACAAACCTAACCTTAAGTTGAAAGTAGTGACGAGCTTGGACAATGGTCAGGATCCAACATCAAACTCGTAATAATAAGATAAAAGCAGTACAGGCAATAACTCAAAGATATGATGCTCAACTCGTTCAAAATTACAGAAAATAGGCATGCTTTTCAGGTATAATAGTAAAACTTAAATCTTTCACCGAAATCACAAAAATATGAGTATATCAGAAAACTGTGATTTTTACCAAAACCTTTCAACAACAAATAAGATGTTTCACTATCAGATAACATGAGGAAAGTACGTCTCTATGCCTACATATCAATGTGCATGTGAAGTCATGAATGTCAAAATACCGTACAGCATGAGGAAATGCATCTATATGCCTACATGCCAAGTATGCATGTCAATTGTAATGCAACACAGTGATAAAGCCATATACTGATACTCTCGGAGTATTCAACCTCACTCAGCATACTCAATCACTCAATACTCTCAATCACTCAACACTCTCAATCACTCGTCAATCGTACTCTGATGGTAGGATATAATCCCGTGTTTTAGTCACTTATTGCACTCTAATTCACTGCACTTTACTTGTGTGGAGCTTTAATTAGTAGTGTTTTGCACTTATTGTGTATTTTGTGCCGTGTAGGAGTGATTCTGAGTTATTCAGATGTTGCGGATAAAATTCGAACTATTTGGAGCTTTGAATTCTGAGTAGAAGCCCAAGAGATTAAACCGAGATCGCGTTCGGGGGTCGAGGACCAAGTCCGAATGTCAAAAATTGAAGAAGCGAACTCACTCAAAGAAACATGCATAGCCGCGCTGCATGGGGCGGCGCATCAGTGCAAATTATGCCCATAAATTGTTTTGTGAAGTGTTCTAGAAATTACCACAAGCGCGGCACGGCGTGCGTCGCAGTAGCATAAAATTGTTAGAGTAACTTCCCATTTCCGCGAAAAAACGATAATTTCGTCCGGGTTTATTGGGGGATGGCTTAAATACACGGGAAAACACCATTTTCGGGACTTTGGATGCAATTTCGACCTAATGAGGCCAAGGAGGCTAAGGAGGAGTTGGAAGAACACAAGCACAAGGATTACATCATTCCTTCCTCACTCAAGATCCGAGTTTGGATTGAATTTATATTTTTCTATACTTTAGTTACATTTGTGAAGAACTTCTCCATGTCTATGGAGTAGATCCTTTTGGGTTTTGATGGATTTAGTGTATTGATGATTGTCTGTGGATTATAACTCTATTTTATGTATTTGAATCATTTTTGGAAGATTTAATTGTTACATCTATATTCACTTATTCTTGTAATCGAAAGAGGCATAACTTGTGAGATCTTTGCATTATCTTGTTGGTTGAGTTCATAGATTCTTCTAAGTAATCAAAAGAGGCTAGTTGAATCATTGATTAAACCTAGTTAGGAGGATAATCGTGAGGTTCTCCTAAAGACTAATCCATTACGCATTCTTGCATATCTTCATAGAGCTTAAATTGGTTCATATTGAGAGGTTGAGACTTAATCGAGAGATGAGTTTCTACTAAACAATTGTACTAACAATTAAGTGCATTCGAGAGACTCACTTGAATATTAGAAGTGAATTATCTAGAGTTAAATCCTAGACAATTATCTTGCACCTATCCTATCAAAACTCTATTTTTTCCCACTGATATCTTTCTTTGCTTAGTCCTTGCTTAGATTGTCATTAGTCAATTAGCTCTAGATTCTTAATTAATTTTAGTATTAACCACATAAATCTAAATTATTGATCATCTTGGATAGCAATATAGCTACAAACTACGACAATACTATTTAACTCCAATCCCTGTGGATACAATATTATATTATACTATATTCGACTAGCGAGCTTATTTAAGTGTGTGTTTTGCGCTCGTCAAATTTTGGCGCTGTTGCCGGGGATTGGCAATCAATGGTGTTGGAAATAGTTTGTAGTTCTAATTAAGGAATTTATTTTTTATTTTTATTTTATTTTTATTTTGTTCTTCACGGGTTTCTCCTCCGTGTGCAGGCAACAGGTTAAGTACGTGGTGTATGACACGATCTTCTTCTAAAGAAATAATACCATACAAATCGGAATTGGAAAAACACTTGCGATAACTGAGGAAGGAGAAAGAGTTCACCATAAAGTTCTTGGGGAAACCTTCAACCCAAGAACACATGGCTAATAATAGTGACGACGAGGTACATGCAGCTGCAAGAGAGGCAGCACAGCATAGAGAAGAAGCTGCAAGGATAGCAGCTGAGGCAGCTGATAAGTGAGAATTTTGACTATTTATTAGCGCCTTTTAGCTTTCGTTTTCATCCAAAAGTGTCTAATTGTATTCTCCAAAAACTGATGAAATATGCTTACCTGCAGGAATATTAGAAAATGAGCCACTACGATGAAATCCAACTCAAGGAGGAGTGATCTGAATAGGGACAAAAATTTAGGAACAAAAGCTCAAGTGCGGACTGCAGATTTCTATCTGCGGCCGCAGAATGTGAAGGAAAATCAACAGAGCCCGAGTGCAAAGTGTGGACCGCACAATTATTGTGCAGCCGCAAAAGCTACGTAAGAGCCAAAGTTCAGAGAGTTTCATTTCAAGCTCAAGAAGAAATACGGACAGCACAATAATTGTGCAGCCACAGAAACAGCTATGCGACCGTACTCAGGAAATGTGCGGTCCGCAGAAGAGCCCAGTGCGGTCGCACCTAGAATTGTGCGGACCGCAGAACATGAGAGATGTGGCCGCAATCCAGAATTGTGCGGCCGCAGAGTCAACTCTTGTCAAGATCTGAAGAGAAATGCGGACCGCACATATAATTGTGCGGCCGCAGAACCTCCAAAAGGGCAATTTTGTCCGAAAATTCCAACTTTATATAAATAGACTACTTTCATGAAATTAGGTCAAATTTTGAAGATTGAAAGTCCTGTAGCTGTTTTTACTTGCCTCTTTAAGCAACTTTAGCTTACTTTGGTGATTTAACATTGGATTTTTATCATTTAATCTTGCAATATGAGTTTTATCATCTTTTATTCTTTATTTTCTTCTATACCCATTATGAGTAGCTAGATTTCTAACTAGGGTTGTGACCCAGCCCTAGCATGTGAACCTAATGGGTGTTTGATTTATGGCTTGTTTATGGTTGAGTATTTTATTATTTAGCCTTGTTCTTGCCTTTAATTGTAGAATTAATGATTGCAAATATTAGTTTATGCCTATTTGACTTGGTCTCTACTTGAAAAAGAGAGACTTAGTCTAGGAAAACTTGGCTAACAAAAATTTGGGATAAAATCAAGAGATTGATAGTCCCAATTAAAGGCTTGAACCTAGAGATAGTAAAATCCGACTTGAGCATTTTATCAACTGTTTTGTTCAATACCCATTTGGGCTTGAGAAAGCCAAATTAGGCAAAATCTCTCTCGTAGAAAGAGGTATTGAGTGGGTATTTGAGTGTTGATTGCTATAATACACCCCGACCAATAACATAAGGTTTAAAGTTTATAACCCGTTAGGCAAACACCTAGGTGAAGGTCATACCCCTAGGACTTTTTATATATTTGAAAACCATCCAAAAATAATATTCTCTAGTTTTATATCTTTAGAATTGTAATCCTTAACGTAATTTTAGAAGATAAAAACAAAACCATATTTGTGAAAGTGCAACCAAGATACTTCACGTACTTTATCTAAATATATACCACTAATCCCATCTCAGCTCCCTGTGAATTTGATCCCGACTCCTTGTTGGGTATTATTATTGCAATCGATTATTTCATAACCTCAAATAGAGGTGTGACTTGGACGAGATCAATTTTTGGTGCCGTTGCCGGGGAGCTAAAAATGGATTTAGCTATATATTTGATTTTGTGTGTGAATTATCTTCGTTTCCTTCCGTGTTACTAATCTTTTTGGTAAAACAAGTGTAGTTGAAACAATGGCTCTCAACAACAATGATCCTCAGAAACATGCCTTTGGGGGATGTGGACATGGAAGATGACCAAGTTGAAGAGGTTCCTTTTGAACCTCAAGCAAATAAACGAGGCCAACCACCTCAAGACAATATTCCCGTTCCACCCCCACCTCCACCAAGAGCGGCTCCACACCGAGTGTTGCCGAATGAAGGGTATGCAAGTGCCATAGTCTCGCCCCACATTAGGGCGGGCAACTATCAAATCACAAATGTTATTCTCACATTGCTAGAGCAATGGGGATTCTTCACCGGGGCTCCGAATCAAAATGCGTACAAATACTTGAAAGGGTTTGTGGACACTTACTGGGGTAGTAAACAAACAAACGTCTTCGAGGATGCTTTAAGGTTGAGGCTATTTCCTTTCTCTCTACGGGGGAAAGCCTTGGATTGGCTAGAAAGGTTGCCAAATCATTCCATTCATATATGGGATGAATTGGCGGAGAAATTTATTTCCAAGTTCTTTTCTCCCGGGCATATGGCTACTCTTAGAGACGATATTCTAGCATTCAAACAAGAACCAAATGAGCCATTGCATGAAATATGGGAGAGGTACCGAACTATGGTGAAAGAGTGCCCAAACAATGACATGACGGAGGCTATGATTCAACAAACTTTCTACAGGGGGATCAATACTACCAATCAATGCGTGGTCAACCAACTTGCTAGTGGAATTTTCATGACAACGCTATATGCGGAAGCTTGTGAGATCTTATATGAAATGATGGATACTTCATCGGCATGGCAAAGTAGAGCAAATGTTCCTCAAGGTGATCCAAACGTGATTCACCTACATAAAGAATTGTATGATCATGGGCAAGCAATTTCCGAGTTGACCATCACAATGAATCAATTATCCAAGGCTCAACTTCAACAAGTGCAAGGTCCTAAGCAAGTCAATGCAATGGAGGGAGTTAATATGATGGTAAACAAGAGAAGGCAAAAGGGTCCTCAAGTGCAAAATCGTGCGGAACATTATGTGCAAGAAGATAGTGGGTTTGATCAAGATGAATCTTACAATGACCAAGAGGAGGAAGTACAATATGTGAACAACTTCCAAGGGCAAAGAAACAACTCTCAAGGCCCGAATCAACAACAATTACGACCTCATGGTAATCAAGGGAATTGGAATAAGGGAATTGGAACAATCAAAACAATCAAGGAATTTGGAATGGTCAAAATAACCAAGGCAATTGGAGTGGAAATAGTCAAGGATATTAGGGAGGCAACAAACAAGGGGGATGGAACAATAACCAAGGAAATAGGGGGTCGGGCTTTCAAAGGCCCCCGATGTATCAACAACCGAGCAACCCGCCTCCTTATCTTTCCCATGGTTCAAGCTCTTCCAATAATGAGATGGGCCGAATTGAGAACATGTTCAAACAAATGATGGATAAGAATGCCGATTCTAATGCCCAACTAGCTTCTCACAACACTTCAATTCGCATTTAGGAAGTTTAATTGAGGCAAATCTCGCAAGCTTTAAACACTCGTCCTAAGGGGGCACTACTAAGTGACACGGTGATGAACCCAAAGGGTGGGAACAATACGGGACATGCCATGGCCGTGACTACAAGGAGTGGAAAAGGTGGGGATGCACCCACCTCAAGTCAAAGGAAAATTATGGATGATGAGCAAGTGGTACAAGAAGATGAGATCCTGAACAATGTGCTGCAAGCAAATGATGAAGTAAGAATTGATATTGATGATAATGTGGAGAAGACTCAAGAAGAAGTGAACCCATCTAGGGAGCACATTGTTGAAATACAGGAACCGGTAGTGCCAAAGGCTAAGGAACCAATGCCAAGGCCTCCCCCTCCATATCCTCAAAGGCTTGCCAAGCAAAATGGTGAGAATCAATTCAAAAAGTTCATTGACATGATGAAGAGTCTATCTATTAATGTGCCATTGGTTGAGGCTTTGGAGCAAATACCCGATTAAGCAAAGTTCATGAAAGACTTAGTGACAAAGAAGCAGTCGATGAATTGTGAAACTATAAAGATGACTCATCAAGTGAGTGTAATTATGCACTCAATGGCTCCTAAATTGGAAGACCCCAACGCTTTCACAATCCCTTGTACCATTGGAAGTGCCAACTTTGCTAAAGCTCTTTGTGATCTTGGGGAAAGTATCAATTTGATGCCCTATTCAGTTTTCAAGACTTTGGGAATTGGGCAACCAAGACCCACATCTATGAGATTACAAATGGCGGATCGTACCATGAAGAGACCGTTCGGTATAATTGATGATGTGTTGGTTCGTGTTGATAAATTTATTCTCCCGGCGGATTTTATGATTATTGATTGTGAAGTGGACTATGAGGTACCGATTATTCTGGGTAGACCTTTCCTTGCTACAGGGAAGGCTCTTGTTGATGTGAAAGCCGGTAAACTCACTTTCCGGGTGGGTGATGAAAAGGCGGTATTTCACGTGTGCAAATCTATGAGGCAACCGAATAGCAATGAAGTATGTTCATTCATGGACTTGTTGACCGGTGTTATTATTGATGATACAAGTGCCACGATTAATGTGGGTAACATGTTGGAGTCCGTTTTGCTAAATTTTGATAATGAGGAAATGTATGGCTTCATGGATTGTGTAAATTATTTTCAAGGGATGGGGTCATACAATTATGCACCTCGGAAACTTCCCTTGAATCTCGAAAATAGGAAAACTCCTCCAACAAAGCCCTCAATCGAGGAGCCTCCTATCTTGGAGTGGAAGCCATTGCCTTCACATCTCATGTATGAATTTCTTGGTCCTTGTTCTACTTTACAGGTTATTCTTTT
Source organism: Nicotiana otophora (assembly GCA_000715115.1). Classification (NCBI taxonomy): domain Eukaryota; kingdom Viridiplantae; phylum Streptophyta; class Magnoliopsida; order Solanales; family Solanaceae; genus Nicotiana; species Nicotiana otophora. Next base: position 34,379 of record AWOL01S0035356.1, read on the forward strand.
CTCTTGTTTGACTAACGTGCAGGTAGACTCCACATTCGCGGTGCTACAAAAGAGGAAGAAAGCTATTGGATGGACATTGGCAGATATTCGGAGAATAAGCCCTGCATTTTGCATGCACAAGATTAATTTGGAGGAAGATTCCAAACCCTACATTGAACATCAAATGAGGCTAAATGAAGAAATGCAAGAGGTGGTAAAAAAGGAGATCATCAAGTGGCATTTCCGATAGTTCATGGACCTCTCCAGTACAATGTGTCCCAAAGAAAGGGGGCATGATGGTGGTTACCAATGACAAGAACGAGTTGATTCCTACAAGAACGGTGACCGAGTGGAGAGTGTGTATGGACTATAGCAAGCTCAACAAAGTCACAAGGAAGGATCATTACCCACATCCCTTCCTAGATCAAATGCTTGATAGGTTAGTCGGTCGTGATTTCTATTGTTTCCTTGATAGGTATTCCGGCTACAATCAATTTATTATTGCTTCGGAGGATCAAGAGAAGAATACTTTCACATGTCCTTATGGTACTTTCGCATTCTCGCGGATGCCATTTGGGTTATGTAATGCACCGGCAACTTTTCAAAGGTGTATGATGGCTATCTTCATGGACATGGTGGAGGATTTTCTTGAAGTCTTCATGGATAACTTTTCGGTGGTCGGAAATTCTTTTGATGATTGCTTGAAAAATTTGGATAAGGTCTTGGCAAGATGTGAAAAGATGAACTTGGTGTTGAATTGAGAGAAATGTCATTTCATAGTTGAGGAAGACATTGTCCTTGGCCATAAAATTTAAAAGAACGGCATTGAGGTCGACAAGGCAAAAATAGATGTGATTTCTAAACTTCCACATCCAACATCCGTGAAGAGAGTGAGGAGTTTTTTGGGTCATGCGGGGTTCTACCGGCGTTTCATCAAGGATTTTTCCAAAGTGGTGAACCCCTTGTGTAAGCTTTTGGAGAAAGATTCCAAATTCCATTTCAATGAGGATTACATGAAGGCATTTGAATTACAAGTTCAAATTGACAACTACTCCTATTATCACCGCCCCGAATTGGAGCTTGCCTTTTGAGCTCATGTGTGACGCTAGTGATGTGGCGGTCGAAGCATTTTTGGGCAACGTGTCAACAAGATCTTTCATCCGGTCTACTATGCTAGTAAGACCATGAATGATGCCACTGTGACCGAAAAAGAGCTCCTTGCTATTGTTTTTGCTATGGAGAAATTCTGCCTGTACTTGATGAGTACAAAGGTAATTGTCAACACGGATCATGCGGCACTTCGGTATCTTATGAGCAAGAAAGATTCAAAGGCTCAGTTAATGAGATGGGTACTTTTGTTGCAAGAGTTTGACATAGACATCCAAGACCAAAAAGGAAGTGAAAACCAAGTGGTGGACCACTTGTCTCGTTTGGAGGAGGAAGGGAGGCCGCACGATGGCCTTAAAATCAATGACTCCTTCCCCGATGAGCAACTCTTAGCCATTTCAATGAAAGAGGTGCTATGGTTCGCAGATCTAGCAAAATTTCTTGTGAGTGGTATCATCCCGGATGAGTTCTCTTCAAATCAAAAGAAGAAGCTCAAATGGGATTGTCAAGACTATTATTGGGATGAACCGTCCCTCTTCTAGATTTGTACCGATGGCGTGATTAAAAGATGTGTACCGGAGGAGGAACAATGTGAAATTCTTGGGGCTTGTCATTCTTCGACATATGGTGGTCATCATGGTGGAGCAAGAACGACGACCAAAGTGTTAAGTTGCGGTTTCTATTGGCTCACTCTTTACAAGGATGCAATTGATCTCGTAAAGCATTGTGATAAATATCAAAGGGCCGGTGGAATCTCAAAAATAAAATGAAATGCCCCTCACCACCATTTTGGAGATTGATATTTTCGATGTGTGGGGTGTTGACGTCATGGGTCCCTTTGTGAGTTATTGTGGAAACACCTACATCTTGGTCGCAGTTGATTATGTGTCCAAATGGGTTGAGGCCGTTGCTTTACCTAACAATGAAGCGAGAAGTGTGGTGGCATTTTTAAAGAAGAATATTTTTCACAAGATTTGGTACTCTAAGGGCTATCATAAGTGATGGGAGATAGTATTTTTGCAACAAAGCTTTTTATACCTTACTCACCAAGTATGGTGTCACTCATAAAGTGACGACTCCTATCATCCAAAAGCAATCGGTCAAAGGGAAGTCTCCAACCGGGAGATAAAGAGCATTTTGTCCAAAACAGTGAATGCAAACCGGACGGATTGGTCAAAGAAACTTGATGATGCTTTATGGGCTTATAGGACGGCTTACAAAACACCAATTGGGATGTATCCATACCGGTTAGTGTTTGGAAAAGCTTGTCACCTTCCGGTGGAACTTAATCACAAGGCCATGTGGGCTTTGAACAAGCTAAATCTTAAGTGGGATGTCGCCTCCAACTTAAGGGTGGCACAATTGAATGAGCTAGATAAATTTTGGTACTATGCATATACAAGTTCATCCTTATACAAGGAGAAGATGAAGTACCTCCATGACAAATACATTCGGAAAAAGGAGTTTAAAAAAGGTGATCTTGTGTTATTGTTCAATACTCGGTTACAGATGTTTCCGAAAAATTTGAAGTCTAAATGGAGTGGCCCGTTTGAAGTTGTGAGTGTGATACCCTTTGGTGCATTGGACTTGAAGAATAAAAATGATGAAGTGTTTAGAGTCAATGGTCACCCGGTGAAGCACTATCTGGGAAACATTGGTGATGGCCATGTAGTGACAATGATTCATTTCAAGTGATTGATGGTAATCTGTGTCGTGTCGCACGTTAAATCAGGCACTTTTTGGGAGGCTACCCATGTTTCATTTTCTTTTCCTTTTTCTTCTTCTTTAGATAGGTCTTGTTTTGTGCTAACTGGTTTTGAAGTGTGTTGTAGGAATGAGTATACGTTGCAGAAACTATGCTCAGGAAAAGTGGCTAAGTGTGAAAAAAAGTGCGGACCGCACATTTATTTTGCGGACCGCACAATTTTGAAGGCCACAACAAAAAAGGATCTACGGCCGCACAACTGGAGATCAAAAAATTACAAACTCTCTGAAGTTTCCCTGTCAGAGAAATGGCCAAAGTGTGGCCACACAAGAAAATGTGCGGTCCGCACCAAAATCTGTGACCGCACTCAAAAATATACGGACCGCGGATCAACAAAGGGTAAATGTGTAACTGGTAAAGGAGTGCGAACCGCACATGAAATTGTGCGGCCGCACTCATCTCTTGAACTCTTGCCCTAACCGATCAAGTATAAATAGTAGCCTTCTCACTACTGTTGAGACTTTACAAACTCTGAACAATTAATACAAAGGCAAACATAGTGCGCTCATCTGATTCATGCATCTAACTCTCATTTCTCCATCTTTGATTCTTCCTTGCATCACTACATTACTTGTATGTTCAATTCATCATTAAATTTTTCAATTTTATTAATTTTGTTCATAATTAGTTTAGTTATTTTTAGGCCTAATGTCAAATTCATCATCAAGTGAGCTTAAATTTGTGTGAGTAACTTCCTATTTGCTATCTGGGGGATGGGTAAACTGTGTATCATGTCTAAATTGCTACTACCATGTCTAAATTGTGCGTGAATTAGAAACCCTAAGAATCTGTCCGATGAATTTTTGAATTGTGCGGTCCGTAGATCAGTAGGCTAGGGCATTTGGTATAGAATGATTGTTCGGACTGCACTTAAAATTGTACGGTCCACAGAAATTCAACCGTGGCCGCAGAAAAGTGTGTGCGGGTGCAGATCCAGCAATTCTTTGTCTTCAGAGAGTTGTCATTTTTGAAGTTTCAATGTGCGGCCGCACCCAAAATTGTGCGGACCGCACTTAAAATTGTGCAGACCACAGAATCATCAGTGAAGCCGCACTTTCAAATTGTGCGGTCCGCACAACCCCATCTGCGGCCGCACTCAAAAACGTGCGGTCCGTACTTCCCCAACCTGGAACATATTTTGTTCTGCAAATTTTATGCTTACCTGCACTTAACTAGAACTGACTCTTACTGCTATTTTGTGCATAATATGGTTAGATCACGTGGTCATGGTGATACATCTAAAGGGAGGGGTGAACCTTCTAGAGGCAAAGGCAAAAGTACCTTACCCCTTGCCCTTCCAAAAGTGATCAGTAAGAAGGAAACAATAGGCCGGGGTAGACAGCCGGAACCCTCCGAATCAAGTTCGTATGCCCCGTCTAAGGAAGCATTAGAGGGCGACTCAGTGCATAGGTAGCCTGCTATGCAATCACAGCCACAACTGCCCCATGACAGATACCGACTGAGAGATGAGCCTACCTCTTCTGAGAGTGCTTCTGATGGGTCGGAAGGGAACAGTCAGGCTTCAGAGCCTTCATCTACTCATGCCCCCGCCGCACCAGTCACAGTTGATGATGATGATGATATTCCGGATGATGGTCGAGGGGGTGATACCAGAGTTGCCGGCCTCGAGAGGTCGAAGAAGAAGGAAGTTTGGGAAGATAGGTTTGTGAGCCTGACTGCATTCAACAGGTTCCGAGAGTGGTGGCCTCAAAGATCGCTCACACTTGAGCGTCAGTTTCTTTTGAAAGACTTGGATAGGTACAATCCAAATATGGCAAAATAGTTTCGGGAGAGAAAAGGGTGGACATGGTTCACTCAAAAGTAGTAGATGCCAAAAAGCACTTGGTCCGAGAATTTTATACCAATGTGGCACACATCAAGAAGGGGGCCAAAGTGACGAAAGTGAGGAACTTGAAAGTGAGGTTTGACCAAACCACCCTGAACGCATACCTAAGGTTGTAGGATATAGAGCTGGGGAAATACTTGGAAAAGCTGGCTATGGGCGATTCAGCTCGCCCATGGCTAGCTGAGCTTCTGGCAGCTCCGGGACCACCACCACCATGGATCGCAACAGGGGTTTCCATTCAGCGGAACACCCTCAACTTTGAAGCAAAAGGGTGGCGAATATTTGTGTACAGTCGCATAGACCCAAGCCGAAATGAAAACAATCTCCTAATCCCTCGGGTAGTCCTAGTTGCTTCCATCATGGCCGGGTACTTAATCAATATGGGTGCCATCATGTCGGCCAATATGTCTCTGATTGTAAGGCAGGGTGAAAGCTCATATCCATATCCCAACACTATCACAGAGTATCTCACGGATAGGGGGGTGGAGCCCAAGAGCTTTGATACGAAGATTAGGGCTAAGCAGCCCTTCTCCTGGTACTCTCTGAAGGACCCAAGGAACCCGAAGAACAAGGGTAAGTCGACTACTACCGTAGGCCAGTCTGATGAGCCGTCGATGGTAGTTGCAGATTCAGCTGCCATGCCTTCTACAGTAGCCATGACTTCCACAGCAGCCGGGCCTTCCACCGATACAGTTGCCATACCTCCACCTCCATCTTCAGGTTCATCTATATCAGTTCCTTCCTCCTCTACTTATTCACTCTCTACTCTACGAGTCTCCCAGACACCGGTGAGTCTCAACAACTGGATGCAGACAGCTACTGCAAAGCTGTCTGACCTATCCAGTGTCGTTGCAGTTCAGACCTCTACCCCAGCACCCCAAATTCCTCCGTCAGTAGAGGAAACTTTGAAGAAATTATTGGAGAATCATAAGACCATCATGGACACCTTGGTGGCAAATGGGGGAGAAATTGAGGAGCTTGGGAAGTAGGTGAAGAAGATGAGGAAATCTCAGGCTTCGAAGAAATCAGTTGACAGGTTGAGACGAGAGGTGACCAATATAGCAGCCACTGGAGACCTTCCGTTTGACTTACTGATGGAGACAGCTCCAGCAGTACCAGCAACACCAGTGGCAACAGCTGGCCAGTCTAAGAAGCCAGACCTCACTGCCCATACTACTGAGGCGCTGCTACAGATGTTCACCAACCTAGCTACTCCCCGAGCAGGGGATGATGAGATCCAGTTGGAGGAGCCTGAGGGAGGTGATGCTGCTATGGACACTGAGACCACATAGGGAGTCCTCTCTACTCTTTCCTTTCCTTGTTTTTATTTTGTTAAGCATTGAGGACAATGCTTATTTTTATTCAAGGGGTGGAGTGGAGTCTATTTTGATTTGACATTTGACATTGACCTGTAATAACTGATAGCATTCTCTTTTTATTTTTACTTTCATTATGTACATATTCTTCTCTCTCTGTTGATGTATATATTCTCTTTCATTTTCTCAGTTTGTATATTCATTTATGCTTTCAGCAGTTTACTTAATAGCTTCTTATTTACTTTAATAGCTTCTTTTTAATTTAGTAGTTTCTTTTCATGTTTAAGTGATCAATAAGCCTTTGATTTTCTTAATGTCACGGTTCTTTCCAAAGGTGGTTTTTGTGCGAACCGGGTGACTCTTGCCAATGATGGATGGCATGACAACCTTCTTAAGGGATTGAGTCCATTTTTTATGTTTAGGTAAGAACAGTAGTAATAATGAATAAGAGGACCTAATTGAGTCGAACTAAAAGAGTCAAGCATGATTCACTTGGTACCAACACACTTAACTACATGCTTATGATTAAAAATAAGTTCTTGGAAAGAAATAGCTCTAGTTAGTGACCTTTTGACTCTTGTGTTGACATAAGCAATCATCGAGTGGTTTAGTTGAACGTTATTTTCAATCTCGAATATGGTTGTTGTGGGCCCTCGACTCTATCCTCTTGACCAATCTAGTTGTGTGCGAGGTGAGATGTTTTGTTGCAAGTCCAAGTACCCGTACAAATGGTCTAGAACTTTCCTCGAATGTGTTTCTAGGCAAAATTCTAAGTTTTGTTTGGCTTGAGAAGTGATTGTAGGCTCTCCTTGACCCATTTTGAAATTTTCTATGACCCATCAATGTTGTTATCCCTAGTCAACCCTTTTGAGCCTAAAACCTTTCTCGTTTGATAACCATGTTACAAGCCTTTACCCGTTTTGTAGTGATCCTCTCTTGGTACCCGAGCTTTCCTTAACACTCTTGAGAAACAATTGGCTAAAACATAAGTTTTGGGGAGAGACGAGAAATTTGAAAGTGGTATCAAGGTACAAAAAGAGAAAAGAAATGAAGAAAAGGAAAGGCAAAGAAAAAGAAAAAAAGAACAAAAGAAAAAAAATGCAAAAATAAAGTGAATAAGTTGAAGAGTTGAAGGGATTCAAAGAAAAGAAAAAATACAAAGCATGGAGAAAATAAAGAAGGAGAAAACGAATATCATGACCAAGAAAGAGTGATGTTAAGTCTCTCTAGTTCCCCCAAGGAAAAAGAAAATGACTCAAAGAGTCGGCAAAGCATGAGCCAAAAAGAGAAAATGGAGTGCTTAAGGAAAGATGAACCCGTTCTATTCCAAAATTTCCTACCTTAGTCCAAAAGCCTTCATTACATTTCGAAAAAGCCCTACGTGATTTCAAGCCGAGTGAACTTACATTGGTGGTGATTTACATGAGGGGCAAGCATATGGTACTTAGAGCCATACTTGTGACATTCTTTTGAGAGAGATGAGCGAACTTTTCACAAATCCTTGAAGTGAGTGCTACATTCTTAAGTGAGATATGCTAACAGAGAGTAGAGGAGGAGGAGTTTGGGATCCACAATGACCTACATGAAAGAGCAAACTTCCTTAATGAGTAAAGTCAACTCTTGATGCTCTAGTGTCACATTAAAACCATTTGTGCTTAAAACTTCAAATCATTGCCTTGTTGATAATTCATAAGAGTTGTGGGTAATTGTTGGTCCCAATTGATGTGTGTTTGATTCACCTTAGATTAGATGGAATAGATCTTATCTTGTGGAGGTGAAAATTACCTTATTTGCTTAAGGACAAGTAAAAGCTTAAGTTTGGGGGAGTTGATAAGTGGGAATTTTGACTACTTATTAGCGCCTTTTAGCTTTGGTTTTAGTCCAAAAGTGTCTAATTGTATTTCCGAAAACTGATGAAATATGCTTACCTGCAGGAGTATTGGAAAATGAGCCACTATGATGAAATCCAATTCAAGGAGGAGTGATCTGAACAAGGACAAAAATCAGGCATAGAAGCTCAAGTGCGGACCGCAAATTTCTATCTGCGGCCGCAGAATGTGAAGGAAAATCAACAGAGCCCCAATACAAAGTACAGACCGCACAATTATTGTGTGGCCGCAGAAGCTATGTAAGAGCCAAAGTTCAGAGAGTTTTATTTCAAGCTCAAGAAGAAATGTGGACCGCACAATAATTGTGCGGCCGCATAAATAGCTATGTGACCGCACTCAGGAAATATGCAGTCCGCAGAAGAGCCCAGTGCGGCAGCACCCAGAATTGTGAGGACCGCAGAACATAAGAGATGCAGTCGCAATCCAGAATTATGTGGCCGCAGAGTCAACTCTTGTCAAGATCTGAAGAGAAGTGCAGACCGCACATATAATTGTACGCCCGTAGAACCTCTGAAAGGGCAATTTTGTCCGAAAATTCCAGCTTTGTATAAATAGACTACTTTCACGAAATTATGTCAAGTTTTGAAGATTGAAAGTCCTGTAGCCATTTTTACTTGCCTCTTAAATCAACTTTAGCTTACTTTGGTGATTTAACAATGGAGTTTTATCTTTTAATCTTGCAATATGAGTTTTATCATCTTTTCTTCTGTATTTTCTTCTATACCATTATGAGTAGCTAGATTTCTAACTAGGGTTGTGACCCAACCCTAGTGTGTGAACCTAATGGGTATTTGATTTATGGCTTTTTTATGGTTGGGTGTTTATTATTTAGCCTTGTTCTTGCCTTTAATTGTAACATTAATGGTTGCAAATATTAGTTTATGCCTATTTGACTTAGTCTCTACTTGAGAAAGAGAGACTTAGTCTAGAAAAACTTGGCTAACAAGAATTTGGGATAAAATCAAGAGATTGATAGTCCCAATTAAAGGGTTGAACCTAGAGATAGTAAAACCCGACTTGAGCATTTTATCAATTGTTTTGTTCAATACCAATTTGGACTTGAGAAAGCTAAATTGGACAAAATCACTCTCATACCGAGAGGTATTGAGTGGGTATTTGAGTGTTAATTGTTATAATACACCCCGACCAACAAAATAAGCTTTAACGTTTACAACCCGTTAGACAAACACCTAGGTGAAGGTTATACCCCTAGGACTTTTTATATATTTAAAAACCATCCAAAAATAATATTCTCTATTTTTATATATTTAGAATTGTAATCCTTAACGTAATTTTAGAGGTAAAAACAAAACCATATTTGTGGAAGTGCAACCAAGATACTTCACGTGCTTTATCCAAATATATACCACTAATCCCATCTCAGCTCCCTGTGGATTCGATCCCGACTCCTTGTTGGGTATTATTATTACAATCGACCGTTTCATAACCTCAAATAGAGATATGACTTGGACGAGGTTAGTAGCCCGTAGAGCTGCTGAGGAAACTATCAAAGAAAATAGGGGTAGACGATTTAATCTAAATCGACCCTTGATTGAAGATCAGTTCGAGAATGCCGTAACCAGGCATGGTAGAGCATTGGGTGACTATGCCAGACCAGTCTACAATAAAGGATTGTCAGGTGTTATACCACCTCCAATTGCAGCAAATAATTTCGAGTTGAAGCAAGGTTTGCTTCAAACCATTCAAATTAATTGCGTTTTTAGAGGGAAGATGAACGAAGATCCAAACACACATATGATGGACTTTGAGGAGATTATAAACACCTTTTAATACAATGGGGTGTCACAAGATGCAGTGTATTTAAGGGCATTTCCCTTTTCACTTAAAGATAATGCGAAGCAGTGGCTTCGAACCTTGCGAGATGGATCAATTAGAACATGGGAATAAATGACCAGAAAATTTCTTGATAAATATTTCTCCTCAGCTAAGACAGACAAGTTTAGAAGAGAAATCCATAACTTCTGCCAGAAAAAGAATGAAACTGTTTTTGAAGCATGGGAGAGGTTTAAGGAGATAGTTAGAAGGTGTCAACGTAGCAGAATTAAACTCTGGATGCAACTCCAGGATTTTTGGAATGTATTGACACCGGCCTCGTGTAGAACATTGAGCAATGCAGTTGGAGGACCTTTTATGAAGAATACTCCAGAGGAGATAGTTACAATTCTTGATGAGTTATACGAAGATGCTAATCAGTAGCCCTCTGAAAGTGTGGAAAGAAGAAAATCAACTGGTGTTCACTAAGTTGATGCTACTACATCTGTGCAAGTACAGCTTGATGTTATGGCTAAAGAAGTACGAAAGCTAATTGTAGCTTCTATGCAAAATGTACACCACGCAGCATGTGATATTTTTGGAAGAGGACACCCTACTCATGAGTGTCAAGCCTCAACTGAGGAAGTGAATGTTGTAGGAACAAAATTCTCAGCAATTAGATTCCAGGAACAAGGAGCTCCAGGTTTTCAAAATCAGCAGAGGCAGCAGTATCAATCTCCACAATCGAATCAATCCAGCATGGAAGATCTTATAAAGACCTTCATTATCAATACAGATGAGAGGCTTGATGCCCATGATGTAGCTATCAAAGAATTGGGTACATCTTTTCGAAGCCTGGAAAAACAAGTTGGGCACTTAGCTATACTAATGTCTGAGAGAGCCACAGGAACACTCCTGACTGATACAGAAAGAAATCCCAAAGAGACAGTAAATGATGTAACTTTGAGAAGTAATCAAGAGTTTAAAGATCTCACCCCAATCCAAAAAGATATTAGACATGAAAAAGAAAGCGGGAAATAGCTAACGAATGATGTCAAAAAGAAGAAAGAAGTAAAATCGAGAAGGGAGGAACCTGAGGCGAGCAAGCATATACATGCGCTGCCTTTTCCCCAAAAGCTAAGTAGAGAAAAGTTGGACAAGTAGTTCGAGAGATTTCTAGATGTGCTGAAACAAGTTCATGTAAACCTACCATTAACAGAAGTGCTCTCACAAATGCCGTCTTATACCAAGTTCTTGAAGGAGATCCTGACAAAGAAAAAGAAAATAGAGGAGACCTCAGTGGTCAAGCTCACAGAGCATTGCAGTGCAATATTGCAAAACAAACTCCCATAAAAGTGTGGAGATCTAGGGAGTTTTACCATACCTTGCTCTTTAGGCACTACTAATTTTGATTAGTCTCTATGTGATTCTGGTGCCTCAATTAATCTAATGCCTCTATCTATTTATAGGAAACTGGAGAAGGATATTGGAGAGATAAGGTCTACACCAATATATTTGCAGCTGGCAGACCAGACGACTCTAATAATCAAGGGAATAGTTGAAGATGTCTTAGTTCGGGTAGATATGTTTGTATTTCCTGTAGATTTTATAGTGGTAAAGATGGAGGAGAACAAGGAGGTCCCCCTCATCCTAGGAAGACCATTCTTAGCAATGGGTAGAGCAATATTAGATATACATTGAGAAAACTCATGTTTAGAGTGGGTGGGGAGACTGTGACTTTTGAGATGAATGTAGAAACAGGGGTAAAAAGGGAGAAACTAGCTGCTAGTGTTGTGTGAAAAGTGAAGGGCGTGAAAGAGAAGGTTGCAGTGAGTGAGAAAGATAAGTGTGGGGTGTACCCCAAGAAGGCTGAGAAGAAGCCATTTGCATGGATGTGTACACTAGTTCGGGCGCGAGGGATGGAGCCCAACTTCGACTCAAACACCGACTAGATGTTAAGGGAAGTTTTCCTTACCTCTTGCTTTTTATTTGTGTATCATAGGGACATGCTATAATTTAAAGTGTGGGGTGGGGATGTATATATGTATATAATGTATAAATATATATGTTTGTTTTTGTAATTCAATTGACTGGAAATTTTGACAATTTTGACTTTTTCCGACGATGGATTTCCTCGGTTGTCTTCTTGAGGGATTAAAGTTGAAGAAAATCCCCTTTGGTTTTTCTTTGTGCCGCAGTTCTTTTCCAAGGATTTTGTTTGAACCGGGTGTAGTTAGTTTTTATTTTTTTAGGAGTAGGAAATCTTGTGCTGTGATTTTAAACGAAAGCAATATCTCTTGACTTTATTATGCCTTGAGAATAGTAAATGCTTTAGTTATGACACTTATGCTCAATTTTTTACTCTTGTATAAGTACCTTAAATTGTATGATCTTAACTGTGCTTAACTGTTGTGACTAGCGTGTCTTGATGTGTCCGATCCTGAGTGAGTTATGTGCCATGTGTGTGTGAGGTTTTGGGTATTATGTGCATTGCATTTGATGTTTAGAACTTGCCTCGTGTATTTGCAAAGTGAAATAGTAGTTTATTCAGTCTTGGAAGTGATATAGGCATTTTTTTGTTGAATCAGTTATATGTTATTACCCACCTAATTGTTATGTATCCTAGTTGACCCTTTGAGCCTGTAATTCTATTTCTTTGGCAACCACATTACAAGCCTTACCCAATTGTTTGAATTGATCATCTATTTGAACCTTCTTACCTTTCACGAGCACTTGAAATTGTTATGAATTTTGTAAAAGTTAAAGTATGGGGTGTTGGTATGGCTTTTGAGTGGAACTATTGAAATAAAGTATGCAGTGTGCATTGTTTTTTTTATAAAATAAAATAAATAAGAGCGACTTGAATTGAAAAAGAAAATGAAAATGAAAAAAATAGTTGGATGGTTGCGAAAAAAAGATTCCTTGATAATGGCAATTCTTGATGTAATTGTACGTAAAGAAGTAGGGAGTTGACATATATTGACGTGAAGGTGCAATTATGGTTTGACATAAGTGTGGGTTTTGAATGGTTAAATTATATGTATTAAAGTGCTTAGGGAGGTGTAGTCGTGCTTATATCCAAATGCATCTTACTCGTCCCGCAACTTACATTACAATCAAATAAAGTCCTACTTGATCCTTGACTGAATGAGCTCAATTAGTAAAGTATTACATTACGGGCAAGCTTATAGTAAATCTTTTGTATCACTTGAATGTCATTTCTGAGAGTGAGTTAATTCTTTCTATCTTGAGTTCCTAATTGTTCTTGAACTTTATTGTGTGTGGAACTATTATCTATTAATTGTGTGAGGGCAATGACTTGTGAAGGAAAGGCAATGTCTATGGCTTATATATTAAAGTATGTGAGCAGGTTTTTGAAGAAAATGTGTGGTGCTTTTGAGTCAAATCTTGAGGAGAGGATGTTACGGTATTGGGCATAATCTATTTTGATTATTCTTGGTGTGATGAGTTAGGAGAGTTGTTTAAAAAGTCCGTGTCTATGTGAAGTGTAGTTTGATTGCTCGAGGAAAAGCAATGGTTTAAGTGTGGGGTGTTGATGGTAGGCTATAATCCCGTATTTTAGTCGTTTATTGCACTCTAATTCACTGCTTTACTTGAGTAGAGCTTTAATTAGTAGTATTTTACACTTATTGTGTGTTTTATGCCGTGTAGGAGTGATTCCGAGTTATTTAGATATCGCAGAGCAAATTCAAGCTATTTGGAGCTTTGAATTCGAGTAGAAGACCAAGGGATTAAATCGGGATCGCGTTCGGGGATCGAGGACCAAGTCCGGATGTCAAAAATTGATGAAGCAAACTCACTCTAAGAAAACTGCGCAGTCGTATGGGGCACCCCATGGGGCGGCGTGACAGCGCAAATTATGCCCAGAAAGTGTTTTGTGAAGTGTTCTGGAAATTGCTACAAGCGCGCCGCATGGCGCGGCACGGTAGTGTAAAATTGTTAGAGTAACTTTCCATTTCCGCGAAAAAAGGGTAATTTCGTCTGGAGTTTATTGGGGATGGCTTAAATACATGGGAAAACACCATTTTCGGGACTTTGGATACAATTTCGACTAAGGAGGCCAAAGAGGCTAAGGAGGAGTTGGAAGAACACAAGCAGAAGGATTTCATCATTCCTTCCTCACTCAAGATTTGGGTTTGGATTGAATTTATGTTTTCCTATACTTTAGTTACATTTGTGAAGAACTTCTCCATGTCTATAGAGTAGATCCTTTTGGGTTTTGATGGATTTGTTGTATTGATGATTGTCTGTGGATTATAACTTTATTTTATGTATTTGAATCCTTTTTGAAAGATTTAATTGTTGCATCTATATTCACTTATTCTTTTAATCGAAAGAGGCATAACTTGTGATATCTTTGCATTATATTGTTGGTTGAGTTCATAGATTCTTCTAAGTAATTGAAAGAGGCTAGTTGAATTATTTATTAGTTAGGAGGATAATCGAGAGAGGTTCTCCTAAAGTCCAATCCATTACGCATTCTTGCATATCTTCACAGAGCTTAAATTGGTTCATGTTGAGAGGTTGAGACTTAATCGAGAGAGGCGTTTCTACTAAAAACTTGTACTGATAATTAAGTGAATTCGAGAGACTCGCTTGAACATTAGAAGTGAATTATCTAGAGTTAAATCCCGGATAATTATCTTGCACCTATCCTATCAAAACCCCATTTTCTCTCATTGATATCTTTCTTTGCTTAGTTCTTGCTTCGATTGTCATTAGTCAATTAGCTCTAGATTCTTAATTAATTTTAGTATTAACCACATAAATCTAAATTGTTGATCATCTTAGATAGCAATCTAGCTACAAACTACGACAATATTATTTAACTCCAATCCCTGTGGATAAGATATTATATTATACTATATTCGACTAGCAAGTATATTTCAGTGTGTGTTTTGCGCTCGTCACACTCGGCACTCGCACTCATCGGTACCTGCGCTCACTGTTGGTATGTCAGACTACGGAGGGGCGGATCCTGCCCAAGCGCTAATATAAGCCAATCATGACATGAATTAATAAATTTTGCTGTGGTGTACACCCCAATTCCATAAATATCACTCACAATCAGGCTCTCGACCTCAGTCAGTCATCAATCTCTCTAGTATCTTGGGCTCACAAATCTCATGCCAATCAACCCAAACAATGATAACATGATGTGATAACAACTGATAACAGAAACTGAGATATGATATGCAAATGAATGAATATAACTCAGTATGTAATTGCTATTTAAGCGGATTACTCAATCGACCGAGTCAAAATTTACACGGTGCAAACCCACACGCCCGTCACCTATCATGTGCGTCACCTCAACACCAAACACATAACGGGTGTATTCAGGGGTTCATACCCTCAGCGCCAAGTTTAGAAGTGTTACTGACCTTGACCAAGCCGAATCCAATACCGAGCAAGCCAAACAATACTCTAGAAATGCCATCTCGCACGTACCGTCCTCTGAACAACTCAAAATTAGCCAAAAGGAACTCAAGAATATCAAATAATGCCAAAGGAAACAAATTCAATCGATAAAGGTGAAATATTTAATCAAAAGCCCAAAGTCAACCAAAAAGTCAAACCCGGAACTGCACTTTGAAATCCGACAAAACTCACAAAATCCGATAACACATTCAATTACGAGTCCAACCATACTAGTTTTACTCAAATCCGACTCTGAATCGATGTTCAAAACTTTGAAATCATCAATCAATTGCTAAAAAATGAAAATGAATTCATGAAATATAACTAAAACCGAGTATAGAACATCACCCCAATCCATGTGTGAAAATCGCCTCCAAAATTTCCTAAATCCGAGCTCCCCAACTCAAAATATAAACAAAACCTCGATATTATATACTTCTGCCCAACTCTTTTGCCTTGTTAAATTCTTGTTCCAAATGATCCCCAAAACTCGCTTTTGATTGCTCCATTAGATTCCTCGTGAAATTTCAGTCAAGTAGGATTTTGAATCACTCCATTTGACCTTATAATGAAGGAGATATGTTGGTTTCAATATTTGAAAATAGTGCAGATTTTAAAATACGAATTCAGTGGCACTTTCGTAATTAATCTGAAAAATCTGGCAACCCAATTCTTAGCAAAATGACCATAAATTCCTCAGAAGATGCCGAAACTTGATGATTCCAGCTGCTATGGTTCCAATATTACGATACAGATATAATGGTTTAGTCGAAACACGAATCAAAGGCGTTTGCTCAATATGGTAACCTTTATGCTCAAATCGACGTCGAAACCGAAAGTAATCACCATACAACCCAAATTTATCCAAAATTAATCAAAATTTAACCAAACTTTGTGGATATGTCCAAAATAATCATACAAACATATTGGAATAATTAAAACCCGATTCCGAGTCTGTTTACCCAAAGTCAAACATTCGTAAGCTCTTCCAACTTAAAGCTTCTAAAACGAGATTTATTCTTCCAAATCAATTCTGAACCGCTCGAAAACCGAAACCAACCATACACGCAAGTTAAAATACATAATATGAAGCTACTCAAAGTTTCAAACTACCGAATGGAATGCTAAAGCTCAAAACGGACGGTCGGGTTGTTACATTCTCCCCCACTTAAACATACGTTCGTCCTCGAACGTGCCAAGGGCCATTCCAAAGCCAACAAATTGCCAACCATACACATAACCATAGGTGATCCCATATCACCCAATCCATATAAGACTGACAACACCACCTAACAGAGAATCCTTACTTCAACCTTAGTCAGTAAACCGTAAAACCCAAATCTCCAATATCTGAAACTCATTATATGACCCGATTCTTGCATCTATGTACCATATAACTCTGAACAAGTTATATCAATCCATAACCAAAACCCAAGATGTAATCACATGATATACCACACAATTCGTATACTTGTAGCAATAAATTTTCGATCACAATTGCTGCTCAAAAATAGACCCGCTATCGGTAACAAAACTCATGTCAATTAAAACTCTATTCTAAACCTTCGTACACTGTCAATGATGAATGAAACACGCAGAAACTCATAACCACTCATCAGATCAACAAGTCATGGAGCTTTCCCTCATTCGACAAGAACCATAGCCAATTTCTAAGCCGATCAATGACAATATCCTTCCAAATATTACGCAATTAATTCTGATAGCACCCATTCTAGGTCCAATGAATTAATCTCATCAAACACATCCACTCTACTGATATGCCACACCAATACAACCTTAAGCCACAAACCGTGCAATCCGTGCACCAATACGCAACCATTCAAATGCACCCAAAAATGGAAAATGACTCAAATGATATTACCATCCTGCAAGCTCAACAAGTACCACCACAACCGCAATGCTATGAAACCATCATACATAGTAGAACCAAGACATATGAAATACGTGACCCCATCCAAAGGATCATATCCCAACATAACTCCGCTGCAATGCGTGACCCCATCCAAACATTGGTCCTATGAAATACCTAAAGCCACAATGCTCAAAGTCAATAACCACATACAATTCGACATCAAGTACATGGAGTGCATGGCTATAACCACGGAGAAGCAAATAACACAATATACCACAGCCCGGAAAGACCATAACCAAAGGGCAATAAACCGTTCCACACCCCAATCACCATCTCGCTTGAATTCCACTATAAGTCCCAAACATAACTGCACCATGTGTGCACATAACCAACAAATCACAAACCCTCGTATTGTAGAAGAGTAAAATATATAACATATCTGAACATGAACAGGCTCAACTCTAACTAAATGACACACCTTTCAGCAATAACGGTGCTGAGTCAACAAATCCGACCCGATGTAGAATACACATCCTTGTTGGGCCTACCAAGGGGCCCCCAAATCAAGTCCTGTCATCCCCAAGTGGATAAATGGCCCCCCAAATGTCCACAATGACCTAACCATAGCACGTACTACCATCTAGCTAACTTTGGCCACGTTTTCACAGTCCGCAACCCCGAAACAATCTGCTTCTGAGGACTCCCAGCCTCCAAATCCATAGAACACCTGAATCACCATAGCCGATCCCAACTCCTCCACTCGAATGACTAACAAATATCTCATATATAATTATCCCCACGAGAAATACTTCTATAGATCTTTCATGCCACATAGCAAAATCAGAATATCAGTCGTCGATCAACCAGGCGAGTATCGCAATACAAATAAAGCATCCGTAAGTCTAAACACATTACGCCTTCTGAAATGCGCACCCTTCTCAGGCAATACCAAGTAGTAATAGCATTCATCTAATCACCTGAAACCGTCCATGCTGTCTAAGAATTCTTGACCTTCCCTTCAAAACTAAAACGCCACCTTGTACATGCAAATCTCAATCCCACATGAGGCAACACTTCTACTATGCCATCATATAAAAAGTACGAGAATCTTATAATCAACTCTGTGTCACCAGTAGAATACATACCCGATCAGTCAGAAACCTTCCATTTGATCCCTTACAGGAGAAAATCGCAATACACAACATGCTCCTCATGCCAATAGGAAATATCAATCTCCAACCGTGGTAGAAACCATCGAGAACTCTTCGAAACCTATTTGCACATAACCAAGCAATCAGAATTGAATCTCTCTAACTCACCAAGCCATGTAGGTCGCCAAACACAAGAGTATTGCCACAAAATACCTATGGAGACTCACCACATCATAAGTACCCAAAGAACCGATCATATTCGTTACCGTGCTGACCCAACTTACTACCAAGCTGTCTTATTTCGTTGAGTTCTTTCCGAATTACCCTCAAGTTTCCACTTCTCCTTACTAGAATACCACGATCCTTACCCAAAGCTCACCACAAGAGATCCTAGCATAAAATCACACTGCCCTAAGGCCCATAAGCCGCTGCATTCCCTCTTAGCACCTCTAAAGTACTACAATCGAGTCCCCCACTCTGAAGAGACCTTATGTGGATTCAAAACTGTTCCCTTGACCTTCTTGATACCGAAATATAGAATCCATAGTGATACAGAAATACCGCAAGTCCTGAAACCTCCGATGCAAATCTCATATTCTAGCCATATACAAGCCCGAAAAATTCTCAATTGCTACATATAAATCTTGAATCCATTAGATCCTTTTCGAGAGTCATCCACTCTGCTCAAATCTTAATTTCACAGCCCAAACGGGCCGAACGACCTATGCCCTATTAGCAAAACAACACCCAAAGAAGTTGCCCCACCTTAACGCAACCCGGTAAATTCCTACTCCGTGCGCACTACATCCTTCACGAATAACAACTCAATCATTCCATGATTGCCATATACCTATAAAGTATAATAAACCATGCATCCATAAATTTTCTTGCTTAAGTCATCCTCAAAACCAGCCTCTACAAATTATAATCGATCCACAAGTATGCCTCAGACCGAAACCAATACAACACGTAACCATGCATTCAAATTGTCGATAGCAAACTTCCCCACTTGGCTCAAAGCCATAGATCAAAACACTCGATAACTCACAATGCCCATACTTTATTACTGCCATAATACCGTAGTGAGATTCAACTAAATCCTTCATAAGCTCATGTAACACAAACCATATAATACCTCCAATCATCTGCTAAGCTCTCATTCATCCTCATAACGGTCATGTCAACTTTCTCAACCAATCCAACCTCAAATCGCAACACCTATACCCACTGGTAGAAAAGAAAGCATCCACACAACATCATAAGGATCACACATCCGTAGATTATCCTGCAGGTGATAACCTACATATTTAGCCTCAAAATGATATCTCTATACACTTTCACAGCCACAACTACTACGCAATCACTAAATCTTCTTGAGTCTGAACTCATCCACAAGACTCTACTAAACACTTGCTCATGTCATAAAACCTATGAACCAAGAGCTCTGATACCAACTTGTCACGACCCAAAATCTAACTAGTCATGATGGAACCTAACCCAACCTGCTAGGTAAGCCAATTAACAATAATCCAATTCAAATGAGATTTACTGAGAAGATGAGTGATGAAATAACTGAACTTTTATACAAAACTCCCAATGATTGGTAGTACAAATCATGAGCTTCTAAGACTTAGAGTTTACAAAGGTGATATAAAATAAATACATCATTTGTTCGAAATGTACATGAATAGATTTATAAATCTAAAACTATCAAGAACAAGAGGTAGCTACAACGGGAACGCAAGTTCATCATCAAAGCCAACTCCCTCCATACACATCAATATCAGCTCCAAAATCTGCACGCAAAGTGCAGAAGTATAGTATGAGTACAACTGACCCCATGTACTCAATAAGTGACAAATCTAACTTTAGGTTGAAAGTAGTGACGATCTTGGACAATGGTCAGAATCCAACATCAATAGCCAAGAACAACTTGTAATAATAAGATAAAAGCAATACAAGCAATAACTCAAAGATATGATGCTCAGCTCGTTCACAATTACAGAAAATAGGCATGCTTTTCAGGTATAACAGTATAACCCAAATATTTCATTAAAATCACAAAAATATGAGTATATCAGAAAATTATGATTTTTCCCAAAAACGTTCAACAATAAATAAGATGTTTCATTATCAGATAGAATGAGAAAAGTACGTCTCATGCCTACATGTCAATGTGCATGTGAAGTCATGAATGTCATAATATCGTACAACATGAGAAAATGCATCTCTATGCCTACATCTAAGTATGCAACTGTAATGCAACACAGTGATAAAGCCATATACTCATACTCTCGGAGTATTCAACCTCACACAGCACTCTCAATCACTCAGCACTCCCAACCACTCATCACTCTCAATGACTCGGCACTCGCACTCATCGGTACCTACGCTCACTGCTGGTTTATCAGACTCCGGAGGGGCGGATCCTACCAAAGCGCTAATATAAATCAATCATGGCATGAATCAATAAGTCCTGCTGCGGCGTGTAACCCGATCCCATAAATACCATTCATAATCAGGACCTCGGCCTCACTAAGTCATCAATATCTCCAGTCTCTCGGGCTCAAAAATCGCATGCCAATCAGCCCAAACAATGATAACATGATGTGACAATAATTGATAACAAATACTAAGATATGATATACAAATAAATGAATATGACTGAGTATGCAGTTACAATTTAAGCAAATTACTCAATAGCAGAAATGACCTCAGTGGGTCTCAACAGAATCAGTATATAGCCTAAACATGATTTCTAACATGGATCACAGTTCAATTACTCTAATACATAAGAATTTCATGGATAGAAACAAGATTTGATAACTACACAGTACCACAGAATCGACCGAGTCATAATTCACACGGTGCATACCCATATGCCCGTCACCTAGCATGTGAGTCACCTCAACGCCAAACACATAACACGTGTATTCAGGGGTTCATACCCCCTGCACCAAGTTTAGAAATGTTACTTACCTCAAACAAGACGAATCCAATACCGAGCAAGCCAAACAATACTCTAAAAATGCCATCCCGCGCGTACCGACCTTCAAACGAGTCAAAACTAGCCAAAAGCAACTCAAAAATATTAAATAATGCCAAAGAAAACAAACCAATCGATAAAGGTGGAATCTTTAATCAAAAGCCCAAAGTCAATTAAAAAGTGAAACTCGGACCCGCACCTTGAAATCAGACGAAATGCACAAAATTCATAACACATTCAATTACGAGTCCAACCATACTAGTTTCACTCAAATCCGACTCTGAATCGATATTCAAAACTCAAAAAATTATTTTATGAAATTTTAGACAAAAATCCCCAAATTTCACGTTGAAATCATCAATCAAATGCTAAAATCGAAAATGAGTTCATGAAATATAACCAAAATCGTGTATAGAACACTTACCTCAATCCATGTGGTAAAAATCTCCTCCAAAATCGCCCAAATTCGACTCCCCAACTCAAAATATAACCAAATGAACAAAACCTCGATATTATATGCTTCTGCCCAACTGTTTTACCTCGTTTCTGTGCCAAATGATCCCTATACTCACTTTTGATGCCTCCAATACATTCCTAAGGATTTGAACAAAGCATGCCCCAAAGATTCCTTCCGGCTGCCCAACATCGATCGCATGATCGATGCCATGGCCGGCCATGAGATCCTCACTTTTCTCGATGCCTATTCCGGGTATAATCAAATCCAGATGAACCCGGAGGACCAGGAAAAGACTTCATTTGTCACCAAATATGAAACGTATTGTTATAATGTGATGCCCTTCGGGCTAAAAAATGCAGGGGCTACTTACCAACGCCAAGTAAATAAAATGTTCGAAGAACAAATAGGAAAATCAATAGAAGTTTATATTGATGATATGTTAGTTAAATCCTTGCACGCAGAGGACCATTTGACCCATTTGCAGCAAACGTTTGAAATTTTGAGGAAATACAACATGAAGCTCAACCCCAAAAAATGTGCTTTTGGGGTCGGTTCGGGCAAGTTCCTCGGCTTCATGGTGTCAAATTGGGGAATGGAGATTAACCCCGATAAAATCAAGGCCATCGAAGACATCGTCATTGTAGACAGCGTGAAAGCCGTACAAAGGCTAACGGGTCGGATTGCAGCCTTATGCCGGTTCATTTTGAGATTATCTGATCGAAGTCACAAATTTTTCTCTCTACTCAAAAAGAAGAACAATTTTGCTTGGACCCTGGAGTGCCAACAAGCATTAGAGGAACTTAAACGATATCTATCAAGCCCACCACTACTTCACACTCCAAACACAGACGAAAAACTTTGCTTGTACTTGGCAGTATCGGAAATCGCCGTAAGCGGTGTCCTAGTTCGAGAAGAGAAAGGTGCACAATTCCCCGTTTATTATATGAGTCGAACCTTAGGAGAAGCAGAGACTAGATATCCGCTCCTAGAAAAATTGGCACTTGCACTGATAAGCACCTCTAGAAAGTTAAGGTTGTACTTTCAGTGTCATCCCATATGTGTATTAACCACTTACCTGCTTCATAATATTTTTCACAAACTTGAGCTATCAGGCCGACTGGCCAAATGGGTTGTCGAACTCAGTGGGTACGATATCGAATATCAACCCCGTACGGCCATCAAGTCTCAAATTTTAGCAGACTTCGTGGCCGATTTCATGCCAACCTTGGTACCCGAAGTCGAAAAAGAACTCCTGTTAAAATCAGGTACATCATCGGGGGTATGGATCCTTTTTACGGACGGGGCTTCAAACGTGAAAGGATCCGGGCTAGGCATTATTTTGAAACCACCCAAGGGTAACACTATTAGGCAATCTATTAAAACAATCAGGTTGACTAACAACGAGGCCGGGTATGAAGCCATGATTGCAGGTCTCGAGCTAGCTAGAAACTTGGGAGCAGAAGTCATTGAAGCCAATTGTGACTCTTTGCTGGTGGTGAGTCAAGTAAACAAAACCTTCGAAGTTCGAGAAGGTAGAATGCAAAGGTATTTAGACAAACTGCTTGTCACTTTGCACCATTTCAAAAAATGGACTTTACGGCATATTCCACAAGAACAGAATAATGAGGCTGATGCGCTTGCGAATTTGGGATTGTTGGTGGAGGTAGATAACTTGGGCTCGGGGAATGTTGTTCAACTTTCGAGATCAGTAATCGAGGAAGGTCACGCCGAGATAAATTCTACAAGCTTAACCTGGGATTGGAAAAACAAGTATATTGAATACTTAAAGAGCGGAAAGCTCCCATCGGACCCTAGAGATTCTAGGACCCTACGGACTAAAGCTGCTCGATTCACGTTGGCTTCGGATGGAACGCTGTACCGAAGGACATTCGATGGACCATTGGCAGTATGCTTGGGTCCGAGAGATACCGATTATATCCTACAGGAAGCGCACGAGGGCACTTGCGGGAATCACTCCGGTGCCAACATATTAGTTCGAAAAATAATCAGAGCAGGGTATTATTGGATCGATATGGGCAAAGATGCGAAGGAATTTGTTCGTAAATGTGACAAATGTCAAATGTTTGCGCCAATGATCCATTAACCCGGAGAGCAACTTCACTCAGTCCTATCCCCATGGCCGTTCATGAAATGGGGAATGGATATCGTCGGCCCTCTGCCATCAACCCCAGGTAAAGCCAAATTCATTTTATTTATGACTGACTATTTTTCTAAATGGGTTGAAGCGCAGGCGTTCGAGAAAATAAGAGAGAATGAAGTTATAGACTTTATTTGGGATCATATCATATGCCGATTCGAGATACCCGCCGAAATAGTATGTGACAATGAAAAACAATTCGTTGGTAGCAAAGTAACAAGATTCCTCGAAGATCACAAAATAAGAAGGATACTATCGACGCCATACTACCCCAGTGGGAATGGATAGGCTGAATCAACGAACAAAACTGTCATTCAAAACATAAAGAAGAGGTTGAACGACGCTAAAGGAAAATGGAGAGAAATCCTGCCCGAAGTCCTTTGGGCATATCGGACGACGTTAAAATCCAGTACGGGGGCGACCCCATTCTCCTTAGTATATGGGTCCGAAGAATTGATATCGGTCGAAGTTGGTGAACCCAGTACCAGATTTCGATTCGCGATGGAAGAATCAAATAATGAGGCTATGAATACCAGCCTCGAATTATCGGACGAAAGACGAGAAGCTGCTCTCGTCCAATTGGCCGTCCAAAAGCAGCGAATCAAAAGATATTATAATCGAAGAACCAAGCTCCGCCATTTCAAGCCCGGGGACTTAGTGTTAAGAAACTTCACCATCAATACCCGAAATTCGAACAAAGGAAAACTAGGACCGAATTGGGAAGGACCATATCAGGTGCTCGAGAACATCGGAAAGGGATTGTACAGGCTCGGCATTATAAACGGCAAACAGCTATCAAGNGGTGAGTCAAGTAAACAAAACCTTCGAAGTTCGAGAAGGTAGAATGCAAAGGTATTTAGACAAACTGCTTGTCACTTTGCACCATTTCAAAAAATGGACTTTACGGCATATTCCACAAGAACAGAATAATGAGGCTGATGCGCTTGCGAATTTGGGATTGTTGGTGGAGGTAGATAACTTGGGCTCGGGGAATGTTGTTCAACTTTCGAGATCAGTAATCGAGGAAGGTCACGCCGAGATAAATTCTACAAGCTTAACCTGGGATTGGAAAAACAAGTATATTGAATACTTAAAGAGCGGAAAGCTCCCATCGGACCCTAGAGATTCTAGGACCCTACGGACTAAAGCTGCTCGATTCACGTTGGCTTCGGATGGAACGCTGTACCGAAGGACATTCGATGGACCATTGGCAGTATGCTTGGGTCCGAGAGATACCGATTATATCCTACAGGAAGCGCACGAGGGCACTTGCGGGAATCACTCCGGTGCCAACATATTAGTTCGAAAAATAATCAGAGCAGGGTATTATTGGATCGATATGGGCAAAGATGCGAAGGAATTTGTTCGTAAATGTGACAAATGTCAAATGTTTGCGCCAATGATCCATTAACCCGGAGAGCAACTTCACTCAGTCCTATCCCCATGGCCGTTCATGAAATGGGGAATGGATATCGTCGGCCCTCTGCCATCAACCCCAGGTAAAGCCAAATTCATTTTATTTATGACTGACTATTTTTCTAAATGGGTTGAAGCGCAGGCGTTCGAGAAAATAAGAGAGAATGAAGTTATAGACTTTATTTGGGATCATATCATATGCCGATTCGAGATACCCGCCGAAATAGTATGTGACAATGAAAAACAATTCGTTGGTAGCAAAGTAACAAGATTCCTCGAAGATCACAAAATAAGAAGGATACTATCGACGCCATACTACCCCAGTGGGAATGGATAGGCTGAATCAACGAACAAAACTGTCATTCAAAACATAAAGAAGAGGTTGAACGACGCTAAAGGAAAATGGAGAGAAATCCTGCCCGAAGTCCTTTGGGCATATCGGACGACGTTAAAATCCAGTACGGGGGCGACCCCATTCTCCTTAGTATATGGGTCCGAAGAATTGATATCGGTCGAAGTTGGTGAACCCAGTACCAGATTTCGATTCGCGATGGAAGAATCAAATAATGAGGCTATGAATACCAGCCTCGAATTATCGGACGAAAGACGAGAAGCTGCTCTCGTCCAATTGGCCGTCCAAAAGCAGCGAATCAAAAGATATTATAATCGAAGAACCAAGCTCCGCCATTTCAAGCCCGGGGACTTAGTGTTAAGAAACTTCACCATCAATACCCGAAATTCGAACAAAGGAAAACTAGGACCGAATTGGGAAGGACCATATCAGGTGCTCGAGAACATCGGAAAGGGATTGTACAGGCTCGGCATTATAAACGGCAAACAGCTATCAAGCAGCTGGAATGTATCACATCTGAAACGGTACTACTGCTAAGAAGTCCGAACAAGGGCTAAGATGGATCTTTCGATTGAAAGCACGCATTACACTCTTTTTCCCTTAGACTGGTTTTATCCCAAATAGGTTTTTCGGCAAGGTTTTTAATGAGGCAACCATTGATCGTGCTGCACTTACAACAATATCCGAGGCCTCTTTACAATTGACCTCGAATACTGAGAGGGCATTAGGCCCTCAAATACATCGAGTTCAGATGCAAGAGAATTATTTCATAACAACAGGGTTCCAATAGGAAAATTTGTAAGAGCCAAATGGTCAAAATGAACCATGCTCATTGGCCCGAACCCAGGCGCGAAACATGAACACATGTGTAATGACGTGGGAAGAAAGTTCTCTTCTTTATCGACATCTTATATCCAAGGAAAATTCCTCTATTTGGAGATTCATTATGCAAACAGAATCGAGTTAAATTCGACCGTTATGCCTACGAGCTACCTTTTATTTTTCGAGTTTGAGCAAGCACTCACTCGACCACTAAGCCTACGGGCTACATTGCATCGAGTTCGAATCATTCACTCGACTGATAAGCCTACGGGCTACGTTTTATTCCGAGTTCGAGCAAGCACTCACTCGACCACTAAGCCTACGGGAAACTTCGAACATTATGCCTACGGGCTACATTGCATCGAGTTCGAGTCATTCACTCGACTGATAAGCCTACGGGCTACTTTTTATTTCGAGTTCGAGCAAGCATTCACTCGACCACTAAGCCTACGGGCTACTTCGACAATTATGCCTATGGGCTACATTGCATCGAGTTTGAGTCATTCACTCGACTGATAAGCCTACAAGCTACTTTTTATTTCGAGTTCGAGCAAGCATTCACTCGACCACTAAGCCTACGGGCCACATTGCATCGAGTTCGAATCATTCACTCGACTGATAAGCCTACGGGCTACTTTTTATTTCGAGTTCGAGCAAGCACTCACTCGACCACTAAGCCTACGGGATACTTCAATCATTACGCCTAACGGGCTGTATTGCATCGAGTTCGAATCATTCACTCGATGACTAAAGCCTACGGGCTACTTTTATTTCGAGTTCGAGCAAGCACTCACTCGACCATCACGCCCACGGGCTATATTACTTCACTCAACTGATAAGCCTACGGGCTACTTTTTATTTCGAGTTCGAGCAAGCACTCACTCGACCATCACGCCCACGGGCTATATTACTTCACTCAACTGATAAGCCTACGGGCTACTTTTTATTTCGAGTTCGAGCAAGCACTCACTCGACCATCACGCCCACGGGCTATATTACTTCACTCAACTGATAAGCCTACGGGCTACTTTTTATTTCGAGTTCGAGCAAGCACTCACTCGACCATCACGCCCACGGGCTATATTACTTCACTCAACTGATAAGCCTACGGGCTACTTTTTATTTCGAGTTCGAGCAAGCACTCACTCGACCATCACGCCCACGGGCTATATTACTTCACTCAACTGATAAGCCTACGGGCTACTTTTTATTTCGAGTTCGAGCAAGCACTCACTCGACCATCACGCCCACGGGCTATATTACTTCACTCAACTGATAAGCCTACGGGCTACTTTTTATTTCGAGTTCGAGCAAGCACTCACTCGACCATCACGCCCACGGGCTATATTACTTCACTCAACTGATAAGCCTACGGGCTACTTTTTATTTCGAGTTCGAGCAAGCACTCACTCGACCATCACGCCCACGGGCTATATTACTTCACTCAACTGATAAGCCTACGGGCTACTTTTTATTTCGAGTTCGAGCAAGCACTCACTCGACCATCACGCCCACGGGCTATATTACTTCACTCAACTGATAAGCCTACGGGCTACTTTTTATTTCGAGTTCGAGCAAGCACTCACTCGACCATCACGCCCACGGGCTATATTACTTCACTCAACTGATAAGCCTACGGGCTACTTTTTATTTCGAGTTCGAGCAAGCACTCACTCGACCATCACGCCCACGGGCTATATTACTTCACTCAACTGATAAGCCTACGGGCTACTTTTTATTTCGAGTTCGAGCAAGCACTCACTCGACCATCACGCCCACGGGCTATATTACTTCACTCAACTGATAAGCCTACGGGCTACTTTTTATTTCGAGTTCGAGCAAGCACTCACTCGACCATCACGCCCACGGGCTATATTACTTCACTCAACTGATAAGCCTACGGGCTACTTTTTATTTCGAGTTCGAGCAAGCACTCACTCGACCACTAAGCCTACGGGATACTTCAATCATTACGCCTAACGGGCTGTATTGCATCGAGTTCGAATCATTCACTCGATGACTAAAGCCTACGGGCTACTTTTATTTCGAGTTCGAGCAAGCACTCACTCGACCATCACGCCCACGGGCTATATTACTTCACTCAACTGATAAGCCTACGGGCTACTTTTTATTTCGAGTTCGAGAAAGCATTCACTCGACCACTAAGCCTATGGGCTACTTCGACCATTATGCCTACGGGCATCGAGTTTGAGTCATTCACTCGACTGATAAGCCTACGGGCTACTTTTTATTTCGAGTTCGAGCAAGCATTCACTCGACCACTAAGCCTACGGGCTACTTCGACCATTATGCCTACAGGCTACATTGCATCGAGTTCGAGTCATTAACTCGACTGATAAGCCTACGGGCTACTTTTTATTTCGAGTTCGAGCAAGCATTCACTCGACCACTAAGCCTACGGGCTACTTTTTATTTCGAGTTCGAGCAAGCATTCACTCGACCACTAAGCACAAAGGGATTGGGTTCGGAAGTTAGCCTCGACTTCTTCTTATGTCAAACGCGCTTGGCGTAATTTGGCAAAAGGCAGATGGGGAGCCAAGAACCATGGCATAACCAAGGACGCCGCTTTGAGGCCTTTGAGCGGTGAAGAAGGAACCAAGTCCCCGGTCCCGAAACCGGGGAAAGACAAAAGGCAAAAAGCTGCCTCTCGGTCAGAGGGCCCCAAACCCAAAACTCGAAGGGTGAGGAGGAAGGCAATTGCCCTTTCGATTGACTCGGTCCAACGACTGAGAGAAAAAGAAGAAGACGAAGAAGAAGAAGAAGAAGAAGAGGAAGAAAAGATGAGAAAATTTGGGGGAGTGAATGCGTGAAAGTAGTAAATGATAGATGGAAGAGCTATTTATAGGCTCGCATCATGACGGTTCAATATCACAGGTGGCCGACCGCCATCTGACAAGCATTAAATACCTTAAAAGGCTGAATCGATGGGACAGCTATCACATACGTCATAATTGATCCCTGTGAAAACGTCGGCTTATGACTCGATCGAACCACCAAAAATCACATCGATTCTCACCCATCATTCGTGAGAAACGAGGGGACTATCTGTATACGGTCGAAATAGATTTTGGCCTTCCTACGTTCGATCGAGTTCAAGTGTTAAAAAGTCGGAATGAGATTTTGGGAGTGAGCTCCGAAGTCAGTACTAACAAGCCTCGAGTCCGAAGGTCGCTCGAGGAGTCGACTCGGTAACCTTATCGAGCCCGTGTCCGAATCGATCCGCAAGACACTGCTTCGAGGTCGGAAATGCGTGACGCCCATCTCGAAGGTCGAACCAGAGCCAAGACTGAAAGGCCCGACCCAGTAATGAGTTCGAGCCAGTATCGAGCTCACAGACAAGAGCCGTTGCAACCGCACCAAGAGAGAGAATCTTGGCGGGAATCGAGGAAGAGACAAGTCATCATGGGTCTTCCACTATATGCTTTATTTTATTATTTTTTGTAATGACCCTCTACTATAAAAGGGGGAATCCTTGTAAGCTATGGGAGCAAGAAAGAAAAATATATTGTAACCAAAAATCACTTCTCATATTGAAAGATATCTCTTTGTGCTTGTTTTACTTTATCTTATTCATTCTTATTGCTCACTATTTGTATTCTCATAGTCAAGAATACACATATCTCTATTTCTTTACACGATTTATATCGAACTGTATCGCATATCCTTATAACCATACACAAATCTAACGTTATCCGATTTTTTCGGTAAACACTAGTGTTTTTCTTCAAAATGAATCAAGAATATTAAAAAATGACAAAACTAAGGCTTAGTAAAAGGACATATCAGTAAGTGTAGGGTAATATTCCTACTTTGAAAACTAAGGAAGGTTATGGGGAGAATGTAGCAATGTATAAGTTGCTTTTGAGCTAACTTTCACTATTTGGCGGCTGCTAGTAGGACAAACTTACACCGTCCCTTTTGCTTCTTTTTCCTCCCTTTTACATGTAAACATTTAGACTTTAGAGTCCCTCTCTGAAAACTTATTTTGTACGTGCCACTTAGATGTGGCAAGTGAACTACTATTTTTCAGTAATTCGTTCAATCTGTGTCCACATTTAAACGGGATTCAACACGTTAAATTTGAAATGACCTATCTAACTATTGAATCAATATGGGTCAAATTGGTGTAGTCCAACAGGTCAAAATGTAACCAAGAAACTCAAACATACAAAATGGGAGATCGGAAATGATGCAAATTTGGAGAACTTAAGCTAATATTTTAAAAAATACATTAGTTTTCACATTATTTTTCAAAAGAAAATAAAAAGATGAGGAGGTTGGGTCAAGTAGGACGGATTGGGACGTTGTTTGGCCCAAGGCGCAAACTT
This sequence comes from Nicotiana otophora, assembly GCA_000715115.1. Taxonomy (NCBI): domain Eukaryota; kingdom Viridiplantae; phylum Streptophyta; class Magnoliopsida; order Solanales; family Solanaceae; genus Nicotiana; species Nicotiana otophora. Next base: position 65,060 of record AWOL01S0035356.1, read on the forward strand.
TCGATTGATTAGTTCATTACTCGTTTATTGGTTTGACTTAATTTAATTTAATCCGCCCAAATTTGACCAAATTCACATATTTGCCGCCTCTAGTACCATCCATTGTTTTCTTTCCCGTCTTCTCTTTCCTTTATATATATCAATGGAGTATACTTCAATTATTATAACTTGAAACTATATGAATAAATGATCATGAAGGGCATATGCAACTTGTTAATATGGTTTGTACTATTGTTATTATACTTATAAGCAGAAGCAATAAACTCCTTAATTTTGGCGGGAGACTGCGCTATCAATCAGAAAAGAGAGACGAATATAAAACGGGCACTTTAGGCTTTAGTAATAACGTAATGTTAAACCTCCACTATAGTTTCCCCATTGGATAGCTACAGGTAACGACTAACTGAGCATACTTTTTTTCTCATCACTAACTGAGCATATACTAATTCACTTAATTGTGAATTGATGACAAAAAATCTTATTAGGTGTGCGAACAAAGTTCAACATTGATTGTTAAAAAGATTGAAAGCTTACATATAAGTGATAAAGGATTACAAATTAACATGATCCAACCATTTTCTAGATTTTAGTTATATTCAAACTGAACATAATATCTATCTGTTATATTACCTATACTTATCTTTTCAAGTTTAATCTCTTGTAAACTCTATATATTTAAAGCTACTATCAATGAAAGGAAACAACTTCATCATAAACTCTATATGGTATCAGGCCAGCAAATGCTCTAAAGAGCCTCTCGATTCTGGTAAAAGGCTAACCAACATTGCAACTTCATTTTCTCCTCAAACCAATTACTAATATTTACCAAATAAACCATGGGTTCCCCAACCAACACAACAACAATTGTGACTGCTGCATCTGTTATCCCACAACAGTCCTAACTGATCTCAATCAATCCAGCATTGCAACTACACTTGACATTGACTGGGAGCCATAATTTTTCTACTTGGAAAGTACAAATATCTATCCTTCTCTTTGGGTATGATCTTATGGTCTATCTCGACGGCACTAAACCGTGTCCTCCACAATTTCTCAACTCTACAAATGGCTCAAATACTCAACAAAACACAATCATGGCCTCGGTAGATAGCACGATTGCACCAGTTATCGCTAATACCCCAACAACTGCAACTGTTTGGCAAAGTCTACATACTGCATATGCAAACAAATCACAAGCCAGTATTTTTGGACTTCGTGAACAACTATCCACTCTTAAGCGAAGCTCCATGTCCGTTGCTGAATTTATGGGAGAGATCAAGACTCTTGCGGATGAACTAGATGCCTCAGGCTCCCCTCTTAGCAGTGAAGAATTAGCCATTAAAGTTCTTAGAGGTTTAGGACCTGAGTACAAAGAGATCTCTGCAGCTATCTGTGCCCGTGACGCACCAATAAGCTTTGAGGAACTCTACAACAAGCTACTTGGGCATGAAGTCTTCCTCAAACACGAAGATGCCAAGAAGGAACAACTATTCATCACTGCTCAACTCAACCAGAGGAACTCCACAAACTTAGGAAGCAGATCGCACAATAACTACAACACCAATCGTAAATCGTTTCCCACGAATGGACAGCCCAACATCAATAATCAATATAAACAACAAAATAAAAATCCATCAAGGCAATCTAATAATCATCGCGTCCAATGTCAATTATGTGATAAATTTGGACATATAGCCAAAGTTTACCGATCAAGATCTCACTCTAATGCTGAAATGCAAGCGAATTTTATTGCTCGCACCAACACCCCAAATAGTCGGTGGGTAATTGACTCAGGCGCTTCATACCACATGACAAATGATCCATAAAATCTTGTCTCAGTATCAGACTTCTCTAGATCGGATGAGATTATCATTGGTGGCAGTAACAAGATTCATATTTCTCACATAGGTGATACCTATCTCCCAAAGCCCTCTTCCCATTCCAGTCCTTTTGTGCTTAATAATGTGTTGCCTGCTCCAAATATTAGCAAAAATCTTTTTTCAGTAGCTAAGTTTTTCAGACAAAATAATATCTATTGAATATTTCCCATATTCTTTTCTTGTGAAGAATCTGAGAATGGGGGAATCACTTCTTCAAGGCCGGAATAATGGGAATCTCTGTGAATGGTCATCAACCCAATCAGCCACCAGGATATCACTAGCGATCACCCAGTTCACAACCTCCACCAGTCGTCCTTCACTACACTAATGGTATGCTCGCTTCGGATACCCGCAACCTCGAATAACCAATTTGATGGTTTTATCATTGAATCTTTTTGTATCTATATCTATGTCTTTTACCTTCTGTGATTCTTGTTTATGTAATAAAAGCCACCAGCTATCTTTTGGCACAAACACCTTGCAAAGTGTTCGTCCTCTTGATATTCTTTATTCTAATGTATGGGACCTTCACCGGTCATCTCTTTTGATAAAGCTCGCTATTACACTGTCTTTGTTGATCATTTCATGTAGTACTCTTGGCTCTTTACTTTTAGATAAAAATCTGATGTCAGCAATATTTTTTATAACTTCAAAAATCAGGTTGAACGATATTTTAATACTTTCATTCAGTCTGTTTATAGTGACGAGGGTGGTGAATATATTGGCATGCGCTCCTTGCTTAATATACATGGTATTCAACACCTTACGAGTCCACCTTATACTCCCTAACAAGTAGGCACAGCCGAAAGAAAGCATCGTCACATAATAGAGATAACTATCACGCTAATACACCATGCTTCAATTCTACTCTTTTTCTGGTCTCTCGCATGTCAAACAGTAGTATACTTAATTAATCATTTACCTTCACCCAATCTATATAATAAGTCACCTTACGAGGCATTATTTCATACTTCACTAAATTATTCTAAGTTGCGTGTCTTCAGTTGTTTGTTACTCATAGCTTAAGCCATATACTAATCACAAGCTAAACAGTAAATCAAGACCATGCGTCTTCATGGGGTATGCCAAAGCTTCTAGCAGCTACATCTGCTATGACCCTCAACATCAAAATTTTTATTTATCCAGACATGTTATCTTTCTTGAATCAGTATTTCCTTTCAAAGATTACCAAACAAATCTTCCTCGTACCATGCCAAAAGATTTATCACCATGGCTTTCTCCCATTTGTACAACACCATCAACTACTGAAGACATAACCTCCAAATCCACATCCAACCTATATGAAGATCAGCCAATTCTAACGGCGCATAGTCTTCCCCAAGATCCTGCCTTGAACGAAGAAGAGCCTGCTGCCCCAACTTCATAGGTAATTTCTTCACATCTCTCCCCTTCCTTAATACCTCCTGCACATGTGGAAAACAGGCTTGATCTCCCATCCAGTAACACTAACAAGTCTGCCTTACTAACACCATACCCCGATTCCACCAACTCTTCTATTGTACAATCAAATATACTTCCAAATCACACCTAACCTCATCCTACAACCTGTCAAAATAGACCAGTTACATGCTCTATGAACAACATTTTCAAGCCCAAATAAGTCTTTTATTACCTGACCACCACAAGGTCATCGGCACTCGCTTTAGCACTTAGCACTTATCGTCTAGCATCTAAATACCATGAATGGCGTGCTGCAATGCAAGTAGAATTTGATGCAATGCAAGTACACTTTAGTACCCCCACATCCTCACCAAAGCGTTATAGGTTGCAAATGGATCTTCAAAATTAAGCACAATCCCAACGGCACGGTAAAACACTACAAAGCACGTCTTGTAGCGCAAGGGTATAGCCAAAGACCTGGCCTTGACTTCGACTCCACCTTTAGCCTTGTTGCAAAGCTATAGGATATTGGGTTTTAAGTTACTGGTCGCCCATATGGACTGACCCGATCCGTTTAGAAAGAGGATAATATTGGAAGGTTACAGGGAAGTTACCCTGGCAGTTTAAACCAATACAACCACTATTAGTAGTAGGGTAATTAACGTACATAGGTGTGGGAAATAAATCTAAAAAAGATTGTTCTCTCAATCTGCCCAAGAAGTAACGTACTTCTTCTCATTCTTGAAGGAACTTCTCTTCTTCTTTCTTCTCAAAATAAAAATGCACACACAGATAAAGAGGCATTTAGTTTGTGGGAATACACTTTATTTTCTAGTGATTCAAAGGTTGATTTGGGGTAATTCTTTCGGTGGTGAGTTCAACAATTCTTCTGCTGCATTGACAGGTACGCTAATATTGTTCTCGTCCCGCGATTATTAAACTATCATTGGTATCAGAGCCAGCGTTGTTTCTTGTTTCTTTAAACATGGAATAATAGAAAACTCTGTTGAAAAATTTCGCCTCCAATCATTGTTCGTTGTTGTTTTGTTCCAAAGCAATTTTTTTCAAAAAAGGAATTGCACTATGTTGCAGTAATTTTATTCTAAAGAGAATATTTGTTTCTGATAAAACTTAATTAAAAATTGGTTGCTCCACTAATCTGCTTCATTGCCTTAATTTCCACTTCTTACTAGTTTTCTGTTTTCGGTATTTGCTTATGAAGTGATTATGGCAATTGGGGTCTTAATTTCTACTTTCTACTATAAACTTCCTTAGAAATTAGCAGAATATCTCAGGATTGGAGGTTATTTTAGCAGACGAGGTGTATGTAAGCCGAATCGCTTTGTTAAAAGTTATAATAATTTTAAAAGTATTCTGCATTAAAACTGCTTTTAATGTTGTGATCTGCTAATGTTGGAATGCAAATTTTACTGTGCTAAAGGAAAGATTCAAGATTGAGATATTTTATCAAACTGAGCCAATTAATAGTTTTTTTAATTACTTATTGGCTACTAATGCTATACAATTTGATAATTGGATTAGACAATATTAATAGCACCTAAGTCACACATAACATGTGTTTCTGGTTCATAAGCATTTTGTTCTCATAATATGCTTTCACTTGTTGAAACTGGAAAAGTAAGTTTTTATCTACTTAATATAGAAAATTAGTTTAGTATTAATCCCTTACATTGGTATACTTCTACGAGTTATTGTGACATATGTTACTATATTGGATGGTTGTAGCCATTCTTATTATTGTTTTGGTCCTATTTCAGATATGGCTGAACATGGACAAGTTCGAATTACTCTAAATGGGAGTTTTTGAAGTCAAAGAAGGGGACAACGTAGAAGGGTACGTCATCGCAGGACTTATTTCTATAATGATTTAGACTCGGAGCCTGAAGTCATCAAGAATGTCCCAAGGGCGAGACAAAATAAGTTAAGGGGTCGAAGGGCTGAACGAAGGGAAGAAGAAAAGAAATTTAGGGAGTTTAAGGAATTTAAAATGGGCCCTGATACTTCCATTCCTGAACATGTACACCTTTTTAGGTTAAAAAGAGATGAATTGGCTAATTACATAGAAATTACTGATTGGAAAGCATTAGCTATTTTAGCAGACTCTCTTCGAGAGCTTTGGGGTGAAATTTTAACTGAGATTTATCATGATATTTGGCCTAGTGCACCTTTTAGTGTGTATGTGCAAGAGTTAGTGTTCGATTGGTACATGTATGTCCTAGCAAACATGTAAATTGTTATTATGTATTTTATCTTAATGAAATTTAAATTATGTTATTTGTCTCACCAGTTACATACATTATTTATTATATATTTTTTAATGGATTGAGACTTGAAATAAAGTACACACTAAGAAGTAATTTTAATATTAATTAAATATTTAGATTTAGATGATGAATGGAAACGTAGTAACCTTTCGATTCTATACTAAATATAGAATTAATATTAAAACTAATTTACTTGAGTGTATAATCACATGCATAAATTGATTGTAGTATATATACTGATGAGCTAAACGTGTAATATTGTCTCTAATAACAGACGTGGCATCAAAAAGTATCATTGCTGACTTGAACAAGAATGACAAACTGAATGGTAAAAATTACGACACCTGGAGTCATAAGATGTGGTATGTACTCGAAGAGCAAGATACTTTTGAAAGTATTAACCATGTTATGAGTCACCCAGAGGAGGATAACACTACCCAACACATGAGGGATCTGAAAACTTACAATATTTGGAAAAAGAAAGATTCCACTGCACGTGCAATTATTGTAAGTTCAGTTACTGATGATCTCATCTATGAATGTGAGCAATATCCTATTGCTCAATCCATGTGGGCATATTTAAGAGAGACATATGGGGGTACAACTGTGACTCGCTTTCGACAACTGACAATCAAGTTTGACACGTACAAAAAGCGCCATGATCACAGTGTCAAGCAACATCTAAGAGTGATGTCAAATATGATTGCTCAACTCAAAAGTGATGGCCATGTTCTCTCTGACGAGTAGCAAGTTCAGGCAGTGATTCGGTCTCTTCCCAATAATTAGAAATATCTGAAGGTTAACTTGACCCACAATGATAGCATCAAAACTTTTGCTGATATTGCCCGTCATGTGGAGCTTGAAGACAAGCGGCTTGGTGGTGCTAACGTTGTACCTAATGCCTTTGTGGTAGAATCAAGTGGTACAAAAAGATCAAGCTTCAAGCGCAAGAGAAGATGGAAAAATGACGGAAAGGGTAAGGAGACCGGAGAAGGATCCTCCAAGAAAAGAAACAAGCCAAATTCCAAGAAAGAAAAATAGTTCTACAGGAAGAAAGACAAGAGCAAGATGAAGTGCTACAATTGCCAAGTCCCAGGACATTTTGCTCGTGAGTGAACTGAGCCGAAAAAGGTAGCATTTCAAAATGCATCTCTTAGTGCTATATATGTTTCTAGAACTGTTTTACTAACTGAATCTTATCCTGTGTGGATTGTAGACTCAGGGGCCACCGACCATGTGAGCCGCAATAGATAAGCGTTTATAGAGTTTCGTTGAGTTCCACCTGGATCAAAGCATGTATATGTGGGAAATAATGCAAAGCTTGAAGTCAAAGGTATAGGCACTTGCAGAATGGACATGCATGGTGGACGATATTTGATGTTGCATGACGTCCTATATGTTCTAGAGATTCGACGAAAATTAGTCTCTGTGTTTGTTCTTCTAGATTTAGATTTCAATTTGAACTTTAGTCGCAATGGTCTTAGAATTACTCAAGACAGTATTTTTTATGGTTTTGGACATCGTTATGATGGTTTTATTGTGTTAGATTGCAATCCTTCTACGTATAACTATTATGTTGACCATTGTGTTATGGCATGTTATTCTAGTAACAATGAAACAATGATGTTGATATTATTACATGACATGCAAGATTAGGTCATATAGTGCAGGATCGAATGAATAGATTGGTTAAGGAAGGACATTTGGGTTCTTTCTCTAAAATTGGAATGCCAACTTGTGAAAATTGTCTTGCCGGAAAGATTACACGTAAACTATTTGGAAAGGCTAAGAGAACTGATTTTCCATTGCAATTAATTCATTCTGATATCTGTGGTCAAATGAATATGAGGGCTAGGTCTGGTGCTTTATATTTCATTATGTTCATTGATGATTTCACACGCTTTGGTTATGTCTATTTGATTTCTCATAAATCTGAAGCACTTGAATGCTTTAAGAAATATTTGAATGAAATTGAGAATCAATTAGACAAAAGGATTAAGACCTTAAGAACAGGTAGAGGGCGTGAATATCTATCAAAAGAATTTGAAGAATTGTATATTGAAAAGGGCATCACTAGACAGTTAACTATTCCGTACACACCTCAACAAAATGGTAGAGCAGAAAGGAGGAATAGAACACTAGTGGACATGATAAGGTCCATGATGGCGCAGGCAAATTTACCTATCTCCTTTTGACTGCTCATAAACCAAACTTTTAAAGGATTTATGACCTTGGGGTTGTGTTGCATATGTAAAAGATTCTTTTAACAAGTTTGGTAAATTAGGGTCCAAAAAAAAAAGAAATGTATCTTTATAAGATATTCAGAACACTCCAAAGGGTATGTGTTCATTGCTGAATTAGAGGATGGAAGTGTTACTGAGATTGAATCACGAGATGTCACATTTCTGAAAAATTATTTTCCAAAGAATGGCGAGGTAAAGAATGGAGAGCCTCTTTATGAAATGTTGAACTCAAATAGTCAGCAAGTGTCTTCTGACACAGTTGATAATCAAAATGATCAAAATCTTATTCTTGATCCGAGTGGGAGTGGGAACTCTCAATCCCAAAATCCTTCTGACGAACCTGAATTTCAACTACGAAAGAGTGCAAGGAAAAATATACCCAAACGTACTAATGAAATTGAAGATTATATTTTCTTGGTATCTCCCACATAAATGGATGAGCCAAAGTTTGTGACTAGGCTTTATTGAGCCTTGGAAAAGATGAGTGGATGAAAGCAATGAAAGAAGAATTAGAGTCCATGAAAACCAACAAAGTCTGGGATCTAGTTGACCTTCCGCCTGGGCGTAGAGCCATTAGGAACAAATGGGTTCTCAGAGTTAAATACAAAGCGGATGGGTCAATAGAAAGATACAAGGCACGATTGGTGGCAAAAGGCTTTACTAAAAAAATCGGAATAGATTATGAGGAAACATTTTCACCAGTTGTGAAGTTTACCATAATTCGCTTACTTTTGGCTATTGTTGCACGTTTGGATTTGGAATTACATCAAATGGACGTGAAGACAGCTTTTCTCAATGAAGAATTAAACGAAGAAATCTTCATGGAACAACTTGTAGGCTTCATCGTCAAAGGCCAAGAAAAGAAGGTATATAAATTGAAAAGATCTTTTTATAGCCTGAAGCAATCTTCAAGGCAATGGTATTTGAGATTTCACAAGGAGGTGATCTCATATGATTTCACCATGATCAATGAAGCCCATTGAATTTATGTGAAGAAGTCTAATGGGATGTTTGTAATTCTTTCTCTTTATGTGGACGATATTTTATTTGCCGGAAATAATTTGGAGCATTTGAAAACTATCAAGTCATGGCTTTCAAAGTCATTTGACATGAAAGATATGGGCGAGGCAGATTATATCCTTGGAGTTAAGATCCAAAGAGACCGTTCCAAAAAGTTATTGAGTCTATATCAAGAAACTTATATAAAGAAAATTTTGGAGTGTTTTCGCATGAATAGTTGCAAATCCATGGATACTCCTATAGCGAGAGGTGAAACTTTAAGCCTTGAAATGTGTCCTAAGACTGAAAATGAAAAGAAAGACATGTCTCGAGTTCCATATTTAAGTGTTGTCGCGAGCTTGATATACGTTATGATGTGTACTCGCCCAGACATTTATTATGTCGTAGGTCTAGTTAGCAGGTATCAATCCAATCCTGGAAGAGATCATTGGAAAGCTGTGAAGAGAATTTTCAGATACCTAAAGGGTACTGCAGATTATTCACTATGTTATAGTGCAAATGATTTATACTTAAGAGGATATACAGATGCTGATTGGGCTGGTGACCGGAATGATATAAAATCAACATCTGGTTATGCCTTCTTGCTTAATGGTGGTGCTATATCATGGAAAAGTAAGAAACAAACCTGTACAACCCTTTCAACGATGGAAGCTGAGTTTATGGCTTGTGCGTCTGCAGTACAAGAAGTTGTTTGGTTGAAGAGATTCTTTGAGCATTTGGATATTACAAAGAACTCTCAGGATCCCATGACTCTATATTGTGATAGTCAAGCGGCTATTACATATACAAAAGATCCTAAGTATCACAGCAAGACCAAACACATTGACATCAAGTATAACTTTATGAGAGACATGGTAGCAAGTGGAGAGATAAATTTATAATACATTCCTAGGCGAAGCATGATAGCTGATCCTTTTACAAAGGCGATATCTAAAGACCTGTTTGACAAACATGTAATGGCTCTAGGTTTACGAAGGATATGAATATATATTTATGTATTATAAAATGACTTGATTATTTTAATATACTCATCAATATTTGACTCTTGAATTTATGCTTATATCTCATATGCATGTGATGAATGTTTTGTTGATAAAGTGTGTCGAACAAGTCGCGAGATTGGCTCTCTCACATGAGCAATCGCCTCTTACATTAAGAATCGTGAAGAGATGAGACCTTATAGAATCTTGGATAATGTGAGGTTATATTTACTTGTAGAGGTCGGTCTTGACAACTAATTAGACTTACGAATCTCACTATTCGATTATGACTTATTTTGTAAGCTAGATGGAAGTTTCTCTAAGAAGATGGTTTGAGGATTATTGAAGTGAGAAACTCGGGTTAGACATTTGGAGGTATCTAGACCAAGATCTGTACGGTATTGAATGATTAAAATAATAAGACACACACGCCAATATAAGGTAAGAACATCGTAATATGTGTTTCATACCACGTGTGCTATCGACCATGGGATAATGGAAGAATGAATCCCTGCTTCTTCATTGTGTAAGATCCCAAAGAAGTTAGAGTAACTTTTATTGAAATACCCTTTGACCTTTTACTGTCTCTTGAAGTGCCAATCAGTATTGCTACTTTAGCATGCCACTAATAGCCATGAGTGATTCGGCAATGCAGTGCATGTCTAGGAAAGCAGTTGATTTGTAATGGAAAGATTCGAGTAGAAAGGGAAGACAACTAAAAATTTAGTAATTTAACTTGTATTCATAGGTCTACCATTACACTTACCATGAGGGTATCAAATGTAATTATGAATACAAAGTTAAATATAAACTCGAGTTTACCTCTTTTGAGGATGAGGGATCGGACAACTAGCTACTGGAGTAGCGGGTAATGTCTGAGGTATAGCGAGTAATAAGATCCTCATGTTAGTAGTAAATCCTTTCCGCATGTGATTGATTTATTACATTGAGTTGTTAAGAAACCTTAAAGGGTTTAAGAATATTTTAGCTCTTAGTGCTCGCAAGTCGCACGAACTATTTGCTAGTATGAATTACGTGTGTTATTGCCATGGTACTAGCTTGGATCTAGTTCACCATGTGCGAAGTGGGAGATGTAGGATATTGGGTTTTAAGTTACGGGTCGCCCATGTGGACTGACCCGATCCGTTAAGAAAGAGGATAAGATTGGAAGGTTACAGGGAAGTTACCCTGGCAGTTTAAACCAATACAACCACTATTAGTAGTAGGGTAATTAACGTACATAGGTGTGGGAAATAAATCTAAAAAAGATTGTTCTCTCAATCTGCCCAAGAAGTAACGTACTTCTTCTCATTCTTGAAGGAACTTCTCTTTTTCTTTCTTCTCAAAATAAAAATGCACACACAGATAAAGAGGCATTTAGTTTGTGGGAATACACTTTGTTTCCTAGTGATTCAAAGGTTGATTTGGGAAAATTCTTTCGGTGGTGAGTTTAACAATTCTTTCATTGCGTTGAAAGGTACGCTAATGTTGTTCTCGCCCCACGATTATTAAACTATCGAAAACACACCACAATCTAATTTATCATCACTGTTGACGTCACCCTTGGTTGGACCATCCACCAGTTGGATGTTAATAATTCCTTCTTACAAGACTCTTTGCATGACACTATTTTTATGAAGCAACCCCAAGGCTTCGAGGACACTCAATTTTCCAATCATGTGTGTCTTTTAAAAAAGTCAAATTATAGTCTACGACAGGCTCTGCGTGCTTAGTAAATGGACCTTCGTTCTTTTCTTATCTCGTATGGTTTTACTAATGCTCGGATAGACACTTCTCTATTTGTTTATCATCATGGTGAATATCACTTGTTTCTCTAGTTTATGTAGATGATATTATTCTTACAGGCAGCTCGGTATCCGTTGTTCACTCCCTCATCACAACACTGGCCAATCGATGTTTTTTGAAAGATTTGGGGCATCTTCATTGCTTTCTTGGTGTCGAAGTCACTCCCTGCAATGGCGGATTACTTCTCACCCAACAGAAGTATATCTCTTATGTGTTAGAACGTCACCATAAGCTAGATGCAAAAGGTGTATCCGCTCCAATGTCTTCCTCTGAAGTCTTGACTGCCAATGATAGTTCAGCTCCAGCAGATGCTACCGAATATCGACGTGCCATAGGTGCCTTGCAATACATCTCTTTCACTCGTCTAGACATTTGCTTTGCAGTTAATAAGTTAGCTCAATTCAGGAATTATCCGACTACAAAACATTGGCAAGCAATCAAAAGTCTTCTCAGATACCTCAAGAATACAATCACATATGGTCTGCATATCAAATAGTCCATATCTCTTTCACTCACAACATTTTCAGATGCTGACTGGGCAGGGAACCATGATGACCGTATGTCCATATCAGTTTACATACTATTTCTTGAGTCCGCTTCGATTAACTGGTCCTCAAAAAAATAACGTACAGTTGCTCGCTCATCATATAAGGCAGTGGCAAGTATAAATTGGCTATCTCATCTGCTTCGTGAGCTTTCCTTACCCAGCTCAAAGCTCTTGTCATATATTGTGATAATATTTGTGCTACATACCTCTGCAAAAATCTTGTCTTTCACAGTATAATAGAGCATGTAGCAATCGACTTTCACTTTGTTCGCGATCATGTTGCCAAGAGAGAAATTTGTGTGAAGCATATACCAGCACGTGAACAACTTGCAGATCTGCTAACCAAACCGCTTCCTAAGCAGCAATTCCTTCAACAAGTTACCAAGATTGGCCTCCTCTCAATCACGCCAATCTTGCAGGGGCATGATAAAGGATTACAGATTAACATGATCCAACCATTTTCTAGATTTTAGTTACATTCAAATTGATCATATTATGTATCCATGTATATCCGTTATATTTCTTGTACTTATCTTTTCAAGTTTAATCTTTTGTAAAGTCTATATATTTACAACTCCTATCAACAAAAGGAAACAACTTCATCTTAAACTCTTTGTTCATTTATAATAAGATGTAAGGATCTCTTAATGGTGTGAGACATTTTGGGAAAAATTATGCGGACTTGGCCCAAGCAAACAATATCAAATCATACTAAAAGTATCATTGGGCTAGCTGGTTGAGCCCAAAAACTTATATTAGAGCTCCATATTCGGCGGGACGAGTATGGCGATGGCAGAGTGATAGAGTAAGACTCGGTTTACTTCCCGTTACAAGCTTAGAGATGCACACAAGAAGAAGCTAGTTGCGGGTTTCAATTACCATAAATACTCTAACAATATGGGAGGCACACTCGGAAATTGACCCATTGATCGTGGTAATAGGCCTCGTGAAACTTAGTTCGAAAAAGAAACTCGTGAATCGTGGTGTTGAGCCACATGGAACTTAGTTCAAAGGAGAGATTATTAGGTGTGCGAACAAAATCCCACATGAATCACTTAATAATCTGAGGCAAAGCTAGAATTTGAACCTTATAAGTTCAGAATTATAATCTTTGTAGGTTACTGGGTTCTAAAGTAATAATGTGTATATATTCATTGAATTTATTAATAAAAATACATAATTTTAACAAAAGCTAATGAATTCGATTGAACTGCACCGGTGACTCAACAGAGACTTGAGAAATGTGAAAAGTGGACAATTTGGTCAGCATGATTAGAGCAATTTTAGACACTTGGTTAATCTAATTAATTACACCACCAAAGATATTATTTTTGTTTCAGAATACCACCAAGATAATAAATATTAAAAAAAGAAAGAAAGACAAACCGGTCGTTCTATTAGGTTGTGTGACCAAATGACAGCTGGGGTCCAAAATGAATCTAGTACGCAGAATGTACAATTATAAGACAAACATCAAGTTCAGTTTTTATATAATAACAAACATAAAAAGTTACCCAAAAATAAAAAACATCTACTAACAAGTTACTACTTCAATAATGATTAAAAAATGTACTATGAAGCTCTGTTGGTTTGCTTCAAACCGACCAAAATGATAAAGCACTGTAAAGGTAAGTCATTATAACATACACATTTGAATATATAAAATGGGTTAGCAACTGTAACATGTTCTGTACCTTTTTGCTCCACTGGCTTCATCAATTGAGCGTGCTTGCAAATAACAAGAAAATCTGCATTCTTCAACTCATGTACTTAAATTAGAAGTTTAGGATTAGAGTTCCAAGGACGAAAACAATCTTAATAGGGAGTGATTTTTCGGGTGAAATCTAAAAATAGTTAGATTTGCAAGTGGTAATTGAAAAATAGTCACAGTTTTAAAAGCAATCGAAATTTAGCCATTTTTCATGTAAAGATAAATTTGAACAAAAACACTGTTGAAAATTCGAAAAATATTTCAGCATAATATGCTGGAGTTTGAATATTTTACATGTAAACTTCCAGCATAACCAGAGTCGTATGTAGAGTTCTACTGAAAGGTCAATTGAACCCATAACTTTTGGCGAAGAGTAAAATTTATATGTAAAAATTCATTAAAATTATAAAAATAGTAGATATGAACTCATAACTTTATAACTATAATGGGTTCAATCCCAAAATCTTAAAGTTGAACCTATAAGGTTTAAATTCTGGATCCGCCTCTGAGCATAACATGCTGGAGTTTCATAATGTATTGAAGCTCCAACATAATATGCTGAAAGTTCATACACAAATGCTCGATTCTCCAGTATATTATGCTGGAACTTTTCGTGTAATGGAGTTCTAGCATAATATGCTAGAAGTTCATACACAGGTATCTCAATCTCTAGTATATTATGCTGGAACTTTCCGTGTGTTGGAGGGAAGTTCATACATAGGTGCTCCAATCTCCAGTATATTATGTTAGAACTTTCTGTATTGCAGCAAAATAGTGCCTATTTTTCAATGACTTTGCAAGTGCTGTCTTTTTTTAATTATCAATTCGAAAATTGGCTAGCCCGTGCTATTTTAACCGATTTTTTTTTTAGGGAGGATTACACCCCTTATCACTTGGCACAACAACCCATCAGAAAATGGCCCACGTTTAATACCCTTACCCAGTGTAGCAAAGGTTGTACATCACCTGAAAATTACTTTTCACTAATTAGCCCACTCCTTTTTCTTCGTTCTTCTTCTTCCTGTGTCACGCCTTTACACCACAAAAATTCTCTACCATTGTTAGTTTCCTTCAATTCTTCTTCTAGATTCAAAGTTGATAATCACTATTTTGATAAAAAAAGAAAATAAATTTCCAAGAGAATTAATTATTTGGAGACATATGAGATCACTTCCTCCATTGGAAGGGGCAGAAATGTGTTTATTGTCATGAAAGATTCGATTTCAGAAATTGAGTTTTTCGATTTGTTAGTTGTTTGGAATGGGTGTTGTCCCCATTGATTAGAATCATCAATAGGAGTTCAAAACTTAAATTTCAAGTGATTTGGAATAAGTTTAAGCTAGATTTGAGTTACATTTCACAGGATGTCCAAGGAAGAAGAAGAACCCGCAAAGCTCTATTGATAGGATTCATTTGTATAATAATGTATAAAAAAGTGTATAATAGTGTATCTCGCATTTTCTTCTACATAGTGTATCGCGAATATTTTCATTATTGTGATTATATATCTTTATACATTTTTATACAACTATATACGTAATGTACCTCTTTGTATAAAAGTGTATACGCATCTCTGACGAACTTTTTGTACGATTTTCACTTACAATTCTTGTATAAAACTTCAAACTTTGTATACAGCCTACTTAGACTATTTCTAATAAGTTTAAATAATACTCACTCCAAAATTCTCACAAATTATATCCATAATTTAACAAGATTAGCATTATAGGAGATGAGATTCTAGGTTTCTTGCGTCTGTTTTTGCGTTTTGCAGCTATGATAGGTATGTATAAACTTGAGAAAAAAGAGAATAAAAACTCATGAATATTTCACGCCTAGGATATACAAAATAAAAATAAAAATAAAAATCGAAAAAACTAATTCGGAGAAGTATTGGTTATGGGAGAAGGCACGAATGAGTGTTGATTGATTGTCTCGATCAATGGTTACACTAAAAATAGGGAACTGATTTTGGTTTTTATTTTTGTTTGCATATGATTCTTTTTTATTAATTAAATTAAATATTTATAGGTGAAAAATGAGGAGAGAGCTACAATAGGGGTAGGTAGGTGACAAAAACAAGATGAGGTTGTTATAATTAGAGGGAATGAGAAAACAAAAGATCTTAATGATATTTGGCTACATATTTGCAAACTTATAATTGGGCTAAAATAGTGCAAGGTCAACTTATGGAGTACGTTATTATGTAATTTTGTCTTTCTTTTAATAGGCCTTGTGCGAAGAGAAATTAAATTAGTCGGTCCGCAAAACGAGTAATGAAAACTAGCTGAGCACCAAAAAAAACTCATTTCCTCCAATAAACTGCAATACTGAATTGTCTTATTTAAAATCCAACACGCTCTTGTTATGTGCAAAGAAAATTGGTTTGCTGCCACATTCTAATGGGCTTGGCCGTGGCTACAGTAATGTTAAATCAAATGGACCAATTCGCTTATTGGACCAAAACTCAGCTACAACTCAGTAGTGCATTCACTTGGAAATATTAGACTAGGCTAATTTAAAGTTGCCTAACAGTGATTTCTTATAACAAAAATAATATTTATAATGGATTATTATGAAACCAAATCTCCTGCAATTTCACATGGAAAATTATGGTGTTAGGGCAAATCACTAAAAATAACACAAGAGAGCTATAACAAAATGCATGAGATCGTATAGGGTCATTTTCTTCTATTTAAATTGCAAGTAGGTGTACGAGATCATTTTTCCTTATATATGGTGTACTTTTGCCATTATAATAGAGGAAAAATGATACTTATATTCTCAAAATAATAGCCAAATATATATATATATATATATTCTAGTATGTTATATACAAAAAATATACAAATTTTATATATTTTTACGGTTACCGAATATAAATAGTTCCGGCAACCAAAAACATAGTTCTGGGCTATCGTGGGTTACTAAATTCCCTAAAAATATTGGCTTCTTACTAGGGTTTGCACCAAAAATCTTTCTAAAGAATTGAAGAGTTACCATCAACAAGATTGTGCCAAAGCAATTGACTGACGCAGAGTCCCACCTATTTATAACCATGCAGATGATCCATTGATAAGTAACAGGTCTTTCCCCACATACTCTCTGGCATCTTAATCAAAAGAATAGAGAGCCCCCTAAAATATAAAGAAAAAGAGACCTAATAGCTGGGGTTGCTCCATAGATATACTCACTCTTTTGACCAGCCTTTTTTATTTGGGGTCCTTTTTATTCAGATTATTAAATTGATTTACAATAAAGAAAGAAGAAAAAAAGAGCATGAAAATAACTCCTTATAGCATGTTTGAGAGAAATGAAAGGGATAGCTTTGCAGTGGTGGTAAGTATTCTTTTGCCACTAATCAGATGTCTCGGATTCTAGTCTTGGGTATAGAGTTGTCTTTGTTAGAGAGCACTTTACCCTCAATATTAGACTTTCTGTCGCGAATCCGAATCTAGTTGGGCCCCAATATAGATATCAGATACCTGGTGAAAAAATAAAAGGGATAGAGTCAAATTAATATTTTGGTTGGATGGTTATTATGTATCGTATCGTATTGTATTGTATTGTATTCTATTGCATTGTATTGTATTCTATTGTACTATATCATTTTGATATATACAATGTTTGAATAGATTGTATTGTTTGTTGTCGTTTAATGACGTCATGCACCAACAATATGAAGAATAAACTTACAATATTATAAAGAAAAAGTAAGGTACGAGGTAAATTTATTATATAAAAATATAGGGTAAAAAATAAAATAGGATTATCTAATAATAAGAAAGGGCAAGATGAGAGGAAAAATAAGTAAATGATGCGACCACACCAAATCGGTCGTTCCATAAAATGAAACTTTCCATTGTTATGTAGCGATGGTTTTAACAAATATAATACAATAAAATTTATGTAACAATCAAAACAAACATTGTATTTAAAGTAATAATACGATACAATGCAACCGATAACAATCATCCAAACAAGTTGTAAGGGATACAGAGGCAAGTGGAAGGTGGTGTCTAGTCATGAATGGCTGAGGCAAAGAGAAAGAATTGCAACTGATGATTTAGAGAATTCCCCTGAAACTATAGCAACTTTATTGAAGTATGTTAAAGATGAGAGAGACCCATTTCTGGTATGACAGTATGTATTCCATTCTCCCTGTAGTTTGGCCTTGGCAGGCTTTGGCCATCCATTTCTTTTTTCAATTTTTGCAAATTGCAAAAATCATGAATATTGTGGCACCATGAGGTGTGGCATAGCGAATGACAAAGTGAGTAAAAATCATGGGAGATCAGTGAGAACAGTGTTTAAATTCCACCATAGATAAAAAATGCTATGTGATTTATTTTTATTTGTCTAAACCTTATCGGATAAAGTTACTTAATACTCCCTCCGTTTCAATTTATGTGAACTTATTTGACTGGGCACGGAGTTTAAAAAAAGAGAGAAAACTTTTAAACTTGTGGTGTAAAATGAGGGCACATATATTTTTCGTGGCTATAAATCATTGCATAAAAGTAAATTATTTCTTAATAAGGAAAGAGGTCATTCTTTTTAGCACGGACTAAAAAGGAAATATATTTGGATAAATTGAAACGGATAGAGTATATATATTGATGAGAGATAGTAAATACCAGGTAATATAATTAAAGTGCCGAAGTTGGTATCATCGTTATATGTAAAAAAACAAAAACATGAACGTTGTTGTATCAATATAATATTACCTTTAGAGGGATTAATCCTTTGATTAGGACGGATAGTGTTAGGATTTTAAGCTTGTATAGCTTAAAGAAGGTGAATGAGAAATGGAGGGAAAATGAAATATTTGAGTTTCCCTTGGGAAAGGGACATTGTCCCATATCAGAGGAAGAAAAAGCTTTTGATGGGTATATATATAATTGCTCTTCTTCTAGCTCTTAAAGAGTTAAGAAAAAGGCAAGCCACGCGTCGTCGTCGACGTCGCTCGCTCGGCTCGGCTTCGGCTTCGGCTTCGGCTTTGGTCAAATATCGGTTGATTGGTTAATCTTTTTGGACAAAATTTATTTCAGTTATTTAATTAATTAAATAATTAACGAAAAATTCAATCCGGAATAACCCATGACCCGCGACCCGATTCGGTCAGGCCCGTTTTCTTTTTCGAATTATTTTAAATATATTTTTCCCGTAATATTTCAAACACCCCTTTTCCAACGGCCATGGCTGTTTCTGAAAGGTTGCAAACCTTTTCAGAAACAATGCCAGCAACTCTATAAATAGAGTTTGAATCCCAGAATCTTTGCTTATGAAATTTTCTGAGCTTCTTCTTCTTCTTCTTCTGCACAATATTTTCCAGTGTGTTTTACGATCATTGAGTGGTTCGCAGTTCATCAGTGTTTTTGGTACCAATACACTGGTGAGTTAAATCGTTCTATCCTGGGAGGATATATTCCATCACCTCGGGTACTTGAGGGGAATAATTTCCTTAAGGACACACTGTGTATTCAGTGAGCTCGATTTATTCCTATACTGTTTTTTGTTTTTCAGAAACTATTTCGTTAAACAAGTATTACTAACTTTCTGTTTTGTTTTTTCAGAAAGTTTAATTGTTTATTACAACAATACAAAATTTATAACACTCTTATACAGAATTTATAACACTCTTAAGGAAATTATTTTTTTTTATATTCTGTATTTTATTTGTAGAGATTAAAACCTGTGTGATTTTTTACTCTTTCTGAATTTTACAATTCTGATTTGAAGATATAAAAAATTTCATCAGATTATTGAAATTCGTAAAACGATTTGAAGAACATAAAAACTTCATCGTTTTTCTGTGAAATAGTATATAAAAACTTCGGTTTTATTTATTATACATACTGTTTTTGTTAATAACAGTATTGTTTATTGTTCTGATTTTGCCATTAATTGAATTCTTCTGTTGTTTACAGTGAGAAATGACAATTGATAACAAAAATTCTTCTGCGACTATTGCGGCAACGACGATAGCCTCGTCAAGCCGGATTGCTGTTCCACCGGCAGAGAAACCGGGGAAATTTTTCGGAGCCAACTTCAAAGGATGGCAGCAAAGGGTGTTCTTCTGGCTTACCACACTTGGTATGCAGAAATTCACTAGTGAAGAACCTCCAGTGCCTGCTGCGGACATGCCGGACAACAAAAAATTCATGATTGTTGAGGCGTGGAAGCAGACAGATTTTCTTTGCAAAGGCTATATCTTAAGCGCTTTAGAGGATGACTTGTACAATATGTACAGTGCGATGAATACTTCGAAAGAATTATGGGACGCACTTGAGAAGAAGTAGAAGACTGAAGATGTATGCTTAAAGAAGTTCGTAGTTGCCAAGTTTCTATACTATAAAATGATAAACAGTAAAACTGTTGAAACCCAAGTTCAGGAGCTTCAACTTATTTTTCATGACCTTATTGCTGAAGGTATGGTCGTGAATGAAGCATTTCAACTGGCTGTAATGATTGAAAAATTACCTCCTTCGTGGAGAGATTTCAAGAACTATCTTAAGCACAAGAGCAAAGAAATGAAGTTGGAAGATCTTGTGATTCGTCTCAAGATTGAGGAAGACAACAAAACAGCCGAAAAGAAGTCTCGTGGAAATTCAACGATCATGGGAGCTAATATCGTTGAGGAAACTGCTCCAAAAAGTAAGAAGAGAAAGAGGTCTTCTGGACAGACTAAGGAGCAGAACAAAAAGAAATTCAAGGGCAGCTGCTACAATTGTGGAAACACCGGTCACAAAGCCCCTGATTATCATCTCCCGAAAAAGTATAAGAAGAAGGGACAGGCCAACATAGTGGAGAAGAATTATGACATTGATGATCTGTGTGCAATACTTTCGGAATGCAACCTAGTTGAAAATCCGAAGGAGTGGTGGATTGACTCTGAAGCCACTCGACATGTTTGTGCTGTCAAGGAAGCATTTGCGACTTACTCTACTGTTGGTTCCGAAGAAGAGCTTTCTATGGGAAATACTGCAACAGACAAGATTAAAGGTTATGGGAAGATATTCCTGAAGATGACTTCCGGCAAGGTGTTAACGCTCAACAACGTTCTTCATGTTCCTACTATTAGGAAGAATTTAGTTTCTACTTCTTTGCTTGTTAAGAACGGATTCAAATGTGTATTTGTTTCTGATAAAGTTGTTGTAAGCAAGAATGAAATGTATGTTGGAAAGGGCTACCTCACAGAGGGCCTCTTCAAACTAAATGTAATGGTTGTTGACAGTATGAATAAAATTGCAGCTTCTTCTTATTTATTGGAGTCAAATAATTTATGGCATATTCGTTTAGGACATGTCAATTACAAAACCTTGCGAAAGTTAATTAATTTAGAAGTGTTGCCTAAATTCGAGTGTAATAAATCAAAATGTCAAATATGTGTTGAGTCTAAGTTTGTAAAACATCCTTATAAGTCTATTGAAAGGAATTCAAATCCTTTAGACTTAATTCATACTGACATTTGTGATATGAAGTCGACACCATCTCGAGGTGG
>AWOL01S0035360.1:3229-20867 GCA_000715115.1 Nicotiana otophora
CCCACCCCCCGTTCCCCCCGAGGACATGACCTCACTCGACCATCCCAGACCACAGCCACTATACGTACGACAGAGTAAGGGGAATCACTATCACACAAGGCAACAGACCAAACGAAAAGAATACAAGTTGCAACAACAGGCACACTAATACGGTAAATAAAGTAGAACTGTAAATACCCTTAAATTATGCGAAATAGAACAATTTTATCATCAACATAGAGAGAGACTTAAATGATTCATACTTTTTTTTAATAGCATTAATCCAGCTGAACAAGTTTCAAATGGACCAATCTTGCAACCAATTAAATGAGAACTGTAACATTTTTCTTTTTCGGGATTGTTACACAAAAAGCCGGCCAGATTTTATATTTATTTTTTCTAGCCGGTATACGTTGATTATATATTGAATATACACAGTTATATATATAATATACATCCGCTAGTTATTTTTGTTCAAAAATTATATATTAATTATACACGGTTAACATTATTAAATTTTCTTAGCATGCAAGGGCAAAGCTTTGCTTGGGCCGAAAGGGGGCACATGAACTCTCGCGGTAGCTTTATGTATCCTTGTATATGTAACTACGTATTATTAGGTTGAGATCAGATGTTTGGCTACTAATTTTGTTTTCAATATAAATAATACTTGGACAACCTATAGAATAATCTATCTAATAGTATTATTTTATACCAATCGATAACGTAAAATAAGAACATTTACCTTAGTAATGCAAATGTCCGAAAAAAATTACCGTTTAAATTAATTTACTCATCTTACCCTTAAATTAAATTAAGGCTCCTTACTTCAATTAATTAAAATAATTTTGTTTTGAAATAAAAACATGATAGCTTTGGATTTAATGAGATATTAACGGCATACCTAAGTATGGATGAAATATCAGTTGCATGAAACTTATTCTAATCCTATGTTGAATTGTAAAACTATCTTTGCTGAGGTAAAAAGTTAAGCCGCTAGAGAAAATATTAATTTTCATTTGTTAAATTTTAGTCTTAGTATAATAAGAGTTTAAGTTATAAACACCGTTAGTATAAATAAATTTTTATTGTTATTCAGACGATTTTTTGTCACTTGAACAAAAATCAGGACAAATTAAAGCTGAAATATTTTAGGTAATTTTACAAAGTAAAATCAATTGCAAGAGTGTGTCCAACCCTTCAAATGTTCAAGTGGTATATTACATTTATACAACTCGATCATTTATAAGATAAAATAAATAAATCTCTATAATAATTATTAATTCATAACCTAGTAAAAATAATAATTAACCAACATGATATTAGAAGTTAATTTACATGAAAAATAATAAAAATATATTTACGCTATCAATATGTATATAACATAAATCCGAAGCAAAATTATATATCATACTATATTATAAGTGTAAAAACTTTTAGGTGACTAATTTACCCTCTACCTAAAAGTAACATTTTATTTGCTTCCTTCAATATAAATGTACAAAAATGTACACTACACCATTTTACATTTTAAAACTTATCTAAAAATATTAAGAGCAATTATTATGATACATGCATTAAGAGCCTTTTCATTTTCCAAAGAAAAAATGTATGAAATTCTTACATGTACATTACGTATATCCTTTCTTCCAATTTGGCCTTTATATAATTACATTGCCACATTCTCCCATTCTCCTTTAGACCTTTATGTTTTCTCCAACGTAAATTTTGAGATTCTAGCTAATTTTTAGATGTTCTTCTTGGTTTATAGGTACAGATGTACAGTTATTGTACAAAACTTTTCCATGGATTGTCCATTGTCTGAAATGCAATCATAGAAATGTAAACCATATTTTTCAAATATCAAAAGTAAGCATTGAAAATTGATAGGGGCATAGAATGATTCAGTCTTTTTCTTTTGTTTATTTTTCATTTTTTCCTCTGTTTTCTTTTGTTTTTCCCTCACAAATATTCTTTTGGTTTCCTTTTTCCTGTTTGGTATGGAAGACAATATTTATGTGAAAATATTTTCTTGATAAGATTATTTTTTGTAGTTGGTCATATTGAATTATAGAAAATATAAGGTTAGTTATGAAATATTTCTTTTCGTACTAATATTATTCTTTTGACTCATTATACATGTTCGTCATTTGCTACCGCTTATTGGCCTGGGTTGATATTCGTCTTATGAATACATGAAAAATTAATCTTCACAGGTAAATTTATTTCTTATTTGTTAATGTACTTTTGTAAGTGTCTTGCTTATTTTATATATATTCCTCTTCTTGAATATATTTTCGTATCTATATCGATGAAACTCGATATTATTTTCTATGCATATTTAGTCTTGGAAATGATTGCTACTGTTTTCAGTAGGAAGTATTGATCTCTCTAGTACTTTATTTGTCTACTGTTATAGCCATAAACCGATGGCATTAATAGGAGGTAAAGTCAAATATCAGAAGAAAGTGAATCTAACTCTCCACTTCCTACCACACTTAATCTTGTTACTTAGGATAAGTAATATTTTTTTATATTGTTTTAAAATATCTTACAAATTTTATTGAATTTCAATATTTTGAATCCTACTTCAATATGCACTTTTGTCATCCATCATGAATTCTACATGCTTGCATTTTCATCAAAATCAATAGTTATTTTCTAGGCTAAGTTCTGTCGCGTACTAGCAACATAATGGTATTTGTTCTTCAGTGTTCTCATCTGACACAAAAGGTAGAAGTTTCATCACACAAAATCGCACATGTCGTGATGGCGCCTATCTCGATACTAGGCAAGCCAATAACCTCAATAAATTCCAAATTCTTTTAAGTTTGAAAACATAATAATTACATTTTTACAGAAAATTCCACAATATCTGGTTCAATTACACTCCCAAAACCCAGTGTCACTGAGTACATGAGCATTTAAATGATAATAAAGTCTGGCTGATAAAAACACTGTCTGAAAATATAGAACAGTACAATAACTAAAAGGAAGAGAGTAAAGGTCAGCGGACGCTAGACAACTACCTTGATAGTTTCCAACTGATAACACTCTGAGATCTAACAGTCGCCGTATCCGGAAGCATCTGAATTTGCACACGAGGTGCAGGGTGTATGTCACGACCCGAAATCTCACCCGTCGTGATGACGCCTATCTCAATACTAGGCAAGCCGACAACAACAATAACTCACGATTTCCTTTAAGTTTGAAAACATAATGTTTAAATACAATACAAAAAATCTTGTAAATTCCTATACAAATACTCCCAAAACCTGGTGTCACTGAGTATATGAGCATATATATATTACCAACCTGGAAATAATGGTCTATAATAATCTAAGACCAAATACAATAAACAAGAGGATAGGGAAGGAGAGACAAGGTATGCGAACCAAGGCGGCTACCTCTGAATCTCCAGAAAATCAACTGAGAAAGAATCAACACCCACTGTATCCGGGATCACATGGATCTGCACACGAAATGCAGTGTATAGTGTGAGTACAACCAACTCAGCAAGTAACAATAATAAATAAAGAACTGAAAGTAGTGACGAGCTTCACAGCTAAGTCCAAATACAGTACTTTCCAACATGAAAAGGTAGGCATGCTTTCAAGTTCAATATTTAAAACTGCACAACAATTTCATATCAAAATTTTGATGATTGAAAATGGAAATAATATCTTTCAGAGTTTTCCAAAATAGTGATATATGACAACTGAAATGCAACAATAATGTAATCAATGCATCCTCTCAGAGTAACAATCATCCAGTCCTCCCATTCACTCCAACCTCACAGTCACTCTTTCCTTACAGTCACTCATTCCTCTCAATCACTCAGCACTCGGCACTCACACTCAGTAGGTACCTGCGCTCACTGAGGGTGTATACAGACTTCGGAGGGGCTCCTTCAGCCCAAGCACTATATCAAGCCAATCATGGCATATAACAATGAAACATGATGCGGTTTGTAACTCGATCCCATAAATATCCTCACAATTAGGCCCTCGGCTCACTCAGCCATCAACTTCTCCAGACTCTTGGGCTCAAGATGTCATGAAAATCATCCAAAAAATGATAATATGATGTATCAATAAATAACGAGAGAGACTGAGATATGATATGAAATGAATGAACACGACAGAGTGTGAAATTTAAATTTGAACATATAATTCAACTATAGAAATAACCCCAGTGGGTACCAATAATAACAACATATGTCAAAGCATGATTTTTAATATGAGTCTCAGATCAATTTTCTCTAACACGTAGAGAATGTACAGATATCAACAGATTATTCAAATTTTACCAAATTCCGACATCAACTCGACCCTCAAATATTCAATTAAAGTCTTTGAATATTTCTACCATTTTCAACCCAATCTTTACCTATTTGAACTCAACAATCTTTCCACAAACCTTATTGATATGTGTATGTATAAATAATACTCTCACACCCAAGAATCATACTGTCAATCACCCATCTTTACCCAAACTCGAAATTGAAGACTAGGGTTAGACATTCTTACCTCTTTGAATCTCTAGCAAGATCCTTGTGAAATCTTCAATCCTTGAACAAGAATTGATAGACAAATGACCAGGTCTTCAGTTTCTCTCTCTAAGATGCTCTTACCTCTCTATACAATATCAGATGAAACCCAACCTTCAAAATGAACCCCAATAGTGTTTTATAAGAATGGAGTCGGGTTTGTAAAACAAGAAAAATGAAGCCCCAAAACACACTCTGTGGTCGCATATGCGACCGTATAATGCTTCTGCGGCCCGCATAATGGGTCGCAAAAATAGCCTCCGAAACTGGGCAATGCTGCCTCAGTTTGCGGTCGTTATGCGGTCCACAGACCTGTTCTGCGGTCGCATAATGCGCCGCAAATTTTCCTCCACACTTGCCCCGGTCCTGATTCACTCTGCGGCCACTATGAGGTCCGCAGAGTGATTCTGCGACCGCATCATGGGCCGTAGAAATGACCTTTTTCCGGCAAATATTTTCCTGTACTCATCGGCACATTGTTCAACCCAAAAAGTTCGAGCCGCGGTGAGCTTGCTCCGGGGTCGTTACACATAACCTTAAACCTTAATTTCCATAGCACTACAAAACCTTAATTTCTCCGGGGTCGTTACACATAGCAAAATTTCTCTGGACTCTGTACTAATTAATCTTCCTAGGCACCACAAAATCTTAATTTTCATAGCAAAATTTCTCCGGGGTCGTTACACATAAGTCAACATCCGATCACCCTTTTTCACTTAAGTACTAAACCTTGGAACTAAGTGTTTCAAATCATTCCAAACCTCATCGAACCCAAACCAATTACCCCCGGTAAGTCAAATAACAACCGAAAAACACAATTTGAGCAGTAAATGGGGAGACAGGGTTGTAATTCTCGAAATGACCGGTCGTGTCGTTATATTCTCCCCCTCTTAAACAAACATGCGTCTTCGAACGAGTTTATAATTATACCTAGAGTCTCAAATAGGTGTGGATATTTGCTCCGCATCTCCCGCTCAATCTCCCAAGTAGCTTCTCCGACTGGATGGCCTCTCCACTATACCTTCACTGATGCTATGTTCTTTGACCTCAGCTTTCGAACCTGCCGGTCTAAAATAGCCACCGGCTCCACATCATAAGTTAAATCGCCGTCCAGCTACACTGTACTGAAATCTAGAACATGAGACGGATCCTCGAAATACTTTCGGAGCATGGATACATGGAACACTGGATGAACACCTGATAGACTAAGTGGCAAAGCAAGTTCATAAGCCATCTCTCCAATTCTCTTAAGTATCTCAAAAGGCCGAATATACCGAGGGCTCAACTTTTCCTTCTTCCTGAACCTCAACACACCCTTCATTGGTGAAATCTTGAGCAGAACCTTCTCTCAAACCATGTAAGCGATATCACAAACCTTCCTATTGGTATAACTCTTCTGTCTAGACTGCACCGTGCGAAGCCGTTCCTAAATTACTTCGACCTTCTCTAAAGAATCCTGAACCAAGTCAGTACCCAATAGCCTAGCCTCACCCAGCTCAAACCAACCTCATACAGAGCCATATGAATGCTCGCTTGGTAGCTGTTATTGTAAGCAAACTCCGCGAGTGGCAAAAATTAATCCCAAGAACCCCCAAAATCAATGACACAAGCTCGTAGCATATTGCGCTCGGACTGTCTGTCCGTTTGAGGGTGGAATACTATACTCAACTGAACCTGTGTGCCCAATTCTCATTGCACTGCTCTCCAAAACTGTGATGTAAACTGCGTGCCTTGATTTGAAATTATGGACATTGGCACACCGTGTAGGCGAACAATCTCGCGGATATAAATCTCAGCCAACCGCTCCGAAAAATAATTAGTATCAACTGGATTAAAATGCGCGGATTTGGTTATGCGGTCAACCTAAAAAGTCCCAGCCGCAGCGAGCAAACTCACCGCGAGATATTTCTACAACCTTTGTACTAATTAATCTTCCTCGGCACCACAAAACCTTAATTTTCATAGCACAATTCTCCGGGATCATTACACATAAGTCAACATCTGGTCACCCTTTTTAACTTAAGTTCTAAACCTTGGAACTAAATATTCCAAATCATTCCAAACCTAACTAGACCCCAACCAATTACCCCCGACAAGTCAAATAACAACCGAAAAGCATAATTTGAGCAGTAAATGGGGAGACGCGGTTGTAATACTCGAAACGATCGGCTGGGTCTTTACAATGTAGTATGAGTACAACCAACTCAATAAGTAACAAGACTAATCTTTTGGTTGAAAGTAGTGACGAGCTCAGCAGGTACAATCCAGTATAGAAATAACAATACAGAAATGTAGATATGCTTTCAAGTTCAACAGTTAACTCCGTATAAGTAAAATAGATCAATACTGAATGATATGAGGAGTATGACATATCAGGGGAAAACCTCGTGTACTCATGATCACAAATTACTTGGTCACTTAGTACTATATACGGCCAGTCCAGCCCAGGGAAGTTCCATCCCGTATATATATATATACCTCAACTGACAGTCAGTGACTCAGTACCGTATAAGGCCAAATCCAGCCCAGGGGTAAATTTATCCCCAAATTATAATGATTCGGACAAGATACATGTCCAGGGAAATTCATCACAAATATATATAAGTAAGGCAAGTCCATGCCCTGGGAAGTCCATCCCGAATATATAATCATTTACGCTCAAAATATAAATAAGTAAGGCAATTATAATCATCTACGCTCAAAATATAAATAAGTAAGGCAATTACATGCCCTAGGAAATCCATCTCGAATATATAATCATCTACGCTCACTATGTGGGGTGCAGACTCCGGAGGGGCTCCTTTATCCCAAGAGTGATATAAAGCCGATGTGGCTTACTGCAGGCGGGCAGCCCCGATCCATATAATAATAAAATCAATAAGGCCTGTTGCAGTGTGCAGTCCCGATCTAGAATAATAAGGCCTATAAGGCATGTTGCGACGTGCGGCCCGATCCCATAATAATAAAGCCTATAAGGTCTGCTGCGACGTGCAGCCCCGATCCAGAACAATAAAGCCTATAAGGCCTGCTACGACGTACAACCATGTCGATATGGCCTGCTGCAGGTGGGTAGCCCCGATCCCATAAATATTCTCAGAATGGATGAGCATGACTGAGTATGAAATGTACATTTTAAAATAATTAATTCAACAGCAACACGACCCTATGGGTCCCAAAATATCAGCACGTAGTCTAAACATAATCTTTAATACGAGCCTCAGCTCAATTTCTCTAACAGGTGGAGGATACGCGGATAATAACATGATTCTTTAATTTTAAAACTCCATAACATTTATTTAAGTCACAATTTCTATGGTGCACGCCCAGACGCTCGTCACCTAGCATGTGTGTCACCTCCAACAATTGATATAACACATAATTCAGGGATTCATACCCTCGGAGCCAAGTTTAGAAATGTTACTTACCTCAAACCGCGTAATTCTTTTATTCCGCTATGCCTTTGTCTCGCGAATTGACCTATGAACGACTCGAATCTAGCCATAATTAATTCGATCCAATCAATACAATTTATAGGAATCAATTCCATATGAAAAAACAAATGTTTCCACAAAATCCGAAATTTAACTCAAAAATAGCAAGTGGGGCCCACGTCTCATAAACTGACAAAAGTTACGGAATATGAAAGTCCATTCAACCACGAGTCCAACCATACCAATTTTACTAAATTCCGACATCAACTCGACCTCCAAATCCTCAAATCTTATTTTCAAATCCCTAGGTCCAAATTCCCGATTTACACCTCAAAATCATGTAATCTAGTTGGATTATTCGATGATAACTCAATATTATGGAGTAGAAATGATCACAAATGACTTACCTCAAGATTTCCCGTGATTTCTCGCTCAAAAATCGCCCCAAGCCGTGTTCTTTCGTCCAAAAATGTTGAAATGAGCTAAAAACAAAACTGCTCAATAAAAACACTATTCTCGTCCAAATCTGGTCGCTAAAGGTGCACACCAGAACCTGTTGCACCAGCAATATTTATTTTTACTAAAAAAGTTCTAACTCCATCATACGAACTCAGAATTCGACGATTCTTGTTCCTATGAGTCACAAATAATAATACGAGCCTAGTCCTTCAATCAAAACTCAATTCGGAGCCCATTTGCTCAATACGATACCAATTTCACTCGTTAAATAATTAACTCATATTTCGCGCTAAAAACCCTATCGCGACTTGATGAAATTAGACCAAACTTTCCAGATCATTCATATAATTCATTATCTAACTCTCAGAAGTCTCGAAATTGAATTTCGATCTCTAGCACTAAAAATGGACCTTTGAATCATTATATTCTTATGCTGAAAACATCAAACTCTTCCAAAACTTATCCGAAACTCATCCGAGCCCATGGGACTCCAACCAAGTATACTAATAAGTCCCATAATATGGCATGAACTTAGTCGATTCCTCAAATTACATTGAACAACAATAAAACACGAATCACACCCCAATTCAAGCCTATTCAAAATTAATAAATTCCAAATTCTACATTCGATGCCGAAACCTATCAAATCAACTCCGATTGACCTCAAAATTTGCACACAAGTCATAAATGACATAACGGAGTTGTTTCAATTTCTAGAATCGTATTTTGATCCCGATATCAAAAAGTCAACTTCCCAGTCAAACTTCCAAACTTAAATTTCCCATTTTCTCCATTTCAAGCCTAATTTAGTTACGGACCTCAAAATAAATATCCGGACACACTCCTAAGTCCGCAATTACCATACAGAGCTATTGGAACCATCAGAATTCCATTCTGGGGTCGTTTACACATAATTAACTATTCGGTGAATTATTTCAACTTAAACTTCCAAAACAAGAATTGTTCTTTCAATTAAATCTCGAATCATCCGAAAACCAAACTTGACCACCATCGCAAGTCATAATACACATTTCAAAGTTGCTCGAGACCTTAAGCCACCGAACGGAACGGTAATTCTCAAAATGACAAGTCGGGTCGTTAAAAGAAGGATTATTCATTTCCTCAAAATATAATGCATTATTGACAAGAATATAGTAATAATATTCTATTTGCATTCTTTTTCCAAAACAAAAATGCATAACTTATATACTGAAATTGCAGTAAGGCATTGAGGATGCATATGGGGTAGAATTTCTTTCTTTATTGCGCTAACTAATAAGACCATCATTCATAAAACTTACTCTTTTTTAATTTATTTAGTTTTAACTCAAATATATTACTAAATAATAATAATTTTATGCTCTTTTAAATTTTTTTACTCATTGTTGGGGTACATGTACAATGCGCGTGTCCAAAAACTAGTAATAATAAAAGCATTAATCCCCTAGGGGATCTAAACAATGTATTACTTTACTAATTACTAATATTAATAAGGGACAACCCAAAGTTTTTGTCGTCCTCACATTCACGTTTTTAAAACTATTGGCCCTTAAAGTTGCTATTTTTGATTATGTCCGCTATATGTCCACGTTAATCTTACCTCTAAATAAAAATAGAACTATAACACCCCAAAAAATTTCTAAGTGTTTTAAGACCATTAAGAAGATTGACGGGTGCTAATTATATCAATTTGGGTATGAACAAGACTGATAATTTGAATGATATCAATTAATCATGATAATATATGTATGAGGTGCATTAGGAATAGTTTATGGTCTAAGAAGAGCCCTAAGACTAAGTCAAAGAGGTAAGGTTCCATAACCTAGTTTTCAATTTCGGGATTTGGATTAAAAGTAGGTCATAAGAAGTATGATTCTTGGGTGTGAGATTATTATGTATACATGTATGGATTTATTATGGAAATATGAGTATGAATCAAGTATTGAAACTCATGGTATAGTGATTGGAAGCCATAGATTCTCAATGTAAATGAATACCCACTGTAGAAATTGAAAAGTAATTATTTGATGGAATTTTGTTGGTTGGGTGAGAATGGTTGGTCACACATATGATGTTAGGATTATAATTTGTTATAGAATGATGGTGGGATGAATTGTTGGTAAATGATGGTAGTTGGAAGATCTAATTCTATATTTAAGAAATGTATAAATGTATGCCCACTAGGTGTTTGGTAAATTGTCTAAATGGCCTAAACTATGAAATTGGTTACTAATGTTGGTCCCATTGGATGTTGAATTGTAGATTGAAGTTGCTTAGCATATAGATCGTTGTAGTATCATTAAGGGGTGAATTTCAGTTTCGGATTGTTGGCATTGAATTGAGGAGACAGGAAGGCATTCAGAGGTGGATACACACAGAATGGAATTTTCTGAGTATTGATTAGCTTGCTCGACGTTGGGTTAGTCTTGTTGAGGTAAGTAACAGTTCTAAATTTTGTCCTGAGGGTATGAAACCCCGAATTATGTGTTATGTGATTGGTTTTTAGGTGACACACATGCTAGGTGACGGGCGTGTGGGCGTACACCGTAGGAATTATGACTGGGTCAAATTCCATGGAACTGTGTAGTTGAATAATATGTTGATACCAGTATATTCTCTATGTGTTAGAAAAAATTGAGCTGGGACTCGTATTAAAAATCATGCTTAGACATATGTTGTTATTATTGGTACTCACTAGGGTCATTTCTGTGGTTGAATTATATGTTCAAATTGTAATTTCACACTCAGTCATGTTTATTCATTTCATATCATATCTCAGTCTCTGTTGCTATTTATTAATACATCATATTATCAATTTTGGGCTGATTATCATGATTTTGGAGAGCCCGAGAGACTAGAGAGGTTGATGACTAAGTGAGGCCGAGGGCCTAATTGTGAGGATATTTATGGATCGGGTTGCACGCCGCATCATGTTTCATTGATTTATGCCATGATTGGCTTGATATAACGCTTGGGCTAAAGGAGCCTCTCTGGAGTTTGTACACACCCCTAGTGAGCGCAAGTACCTACTAAGTGCGAGTGCCGAGTGCTAAGTGACTGCGAAGAAAGAGTGACTGTGAGATTGGAGTGAATGGGAGGACTGAGTGACTGTTACTCTGAGAGGATGCATTGATTTTATTATTGCTGCATTTCAGCTGTCATATATCACTATTTTGGAAATTTCGAAAAAAATATTATTTTCTGTTTCACTCAAATTTGATATGAAGTTTCTGTGAAATTTTAAATGTTGAACTTGAGAGCATGCCTACCCTTTTAAGTTGAAAAGTACTGTATTTGGACTTAGATGAGAAGTTCGTCACTATTTTCAGTTCCTTATTTATTATTATTACTTACTGAGTTGGTTGTACTCATACTATACCCTGCACTTCGTGTTCAGATCCAGGTGATCCCGGACACAGTGGGTGTTGATTCTTTCACCCATTTAATTTTTCGGAGATTCATAGGTAGCTTCCATGTTTCGCAGACCTTGTCTCTCCTTCCCTATCCTCTTGTTTATTGTATTTGGTCTCAGATCATTATAGACTGTAGTTTTTTCCAGGCTTGTAATGTATAGACGCTCATGTACTTAGTGACACCAGGTTTTGGGAGTGTTTGTATCATTATTTATGAGATTTTTGGATTATGTTTAAATATTATATTTCCAAACTTAAAGGAAATCGTGGGTTATTGATGGTGTCGGCTTGCCTAGTATCGAGATAGGCGCCATCACGACAGGTTAGGATTTTGGGTTGTGACAAGTTGGTATCAGAGCTTAGGTTACATAGGTCTCACAAGTCATGAGCAGGTTTGGTAGAGTCTTGTAGATCGGTACAGAGACGTTTGTACTTATCTTCGAGAGGTTGTCAAACCCTTAAGGAAAATTTCACTTTCTTGTATTCTATCGTGCGAAATTGATTCATCTTGAAATATAACTCTTTGAATTCCTTCCACGTATTCATGTGCGCATGTGAGCGCTCAGTATCAGTTGTGTATCGCTGGCTTGTGATTCCATGAATGAGGTTCAAGATGAGTATTCTATGTTTTGTTGATGGTCCATTCTGGAGGACTTTAGACCGGATTTAGACCGTAGCTTAAGATCGGTAGTTTCGGTTGTGAGAGCCTGTGCAATTGGACTTATGAGTTTAGTAGTATTCCTAAGAGTGGAATTTGTGGCTCGATGAGCGGTTGAATGACTATATGATAAGTATAATGTAAATGCGGGATGTGTTCAAATGGGTTGAATGATGCAAATAAATTTTACTTGTGACTCAAGAGTTTGCTATTAGGGTACTTGATTCCTATTTTGATGTGACGTACAGTCTTGAGTTGTGAGTGCATTGAAGGATCTGTCATGTTGTTTAATTGTGGAGCGAAGTAGATTTTCATGTCGTGTTAATGAGTTCAAACTCAAAAATATTAAGTGATTTCGTGGTAATTGTGGTTGCGAAAGGGTATAGCAATATGCCAATTTGAGGTTAAGCAAGTGGGTTATCTCCAGCGGAGTAATCTACGTAGGTGTGTTCCTTATAATGTTGAGTGGAGAGTTTCTTTTCTACCAGCTAGGCCTATGTGTTGAGATTTGAATTTAAATCCTGTTGAGAAAGTTGACTTGACTGTCACGAGAATAAATGCGAACTTAGCGGATGTTTGAGGTATTTTATGGTGGGTGTTGCGTAAGCTTGAGAAGAATTTTCATTGAACTGACTGCAGTATTATGGCAGTAATAAAGTATAGGTATTGTGAGTTATGGAGTGTTTTGTTGTATGGCTTTGAGCCAAGTGGGGGAGCCTGCTATTGACAATTCAATTTCATGGATATATGTTAAATTTTAGTTTTAGTCTGAGGCATACTTGTGGGTTAGTTATAACTTGCAGAGGTGGAGATCGAGGATGACTCAGGTAAAAAAATTCCTGGATACGGGTTACATTGCACTTTATGAAAATATATAAATTATGGAATGATTAAGTTATTATTTTGAAGGATGTAGTGCGCACAAAGTATGAATTTGATTGGTCATGTTAAGGCAAGGTTACTTCTTTGAGTGTTGATTGTGCTAAAGGAGCACGTTTCTTTCGGCCAGTTTGGGCAGAGCAAATTAGATTTGAGCAGAGTGGATGACTCTCGAGAGGGTTCAAATGGATTCAAAATGTATATGTGGCAATTGAAAGTTTTTCGAATTTGTATATCACTAGAATCGGTTACTTACACTGGATGGTATCGGGACGTGCTATAATTCTGTTTGACTATGGAGTCTACATTTCAGTATAAGAAAGGAAAAAGGAATAATTTTAAATTCACATAAGGTCCTTAAGACTGGGTGTCTCGGTTGTGGTATTTATTGAGGTTCTTAAGAAGAATACAATGGCTTATAGGACTTAGGGCAGTGTGGTTTTATGTTGGGATGTCTTGTAGTGAGCTTTGGGTAAGGATTGTAGTGTTCTGACAAGGAGAAGTGTCAACTTGAGGGTAATTCAGAAGAAACTCGAAGAAAATAGGACAATTGGGTAGTAGGCTAGACCAGTATAGTAATGGTATCTTCAGTTCTTTTGGGATAATTATGATGTGGTGACACTTTACAAATGTTTCGATGGCAATATTCTTGGGTTTGGTGACCTGTGTGGCTTGGTCGAGTTAGAGGAATTCAGTTTTGATAGCTTGGTTATGTGCAAATGGATTTGGAAGTGTTCTTGATGGTTTCTACCATGGTTTGAACTAGATATTTTTTATCGGTGTGGGAGACATGTTGTGTATTGTGAATTCCTCATGGATGAGAGAAAATGGAATGTTTCTAATTGAACGGGTATGTAATATGCTGGTGACTCAGAGTTAATAATGAGATTCTCGTGCTTGTCACATGATAGCATAATAGATGTGTTGTGTTGTACGGGATTACGACTTACATGTACAAGGTGGCAGTTCATTCTGGAAAGCAAGACCATGAATTATGGACAGAATGGTCAATTTCAAATGTTTAGACGGATATTATAACTACTCGGTTGTAACGACCCGACGAGTCATTTTGAATATTATAAACCCATTCCCCTATTTACTACTCAATTTATGTCTTGCAATTGATTTATGAATTATCGGGTTAGTTGGTTCAGGTCCGAAAGGAACTCAGAGTAAAATGAGGCACTTAGTCTCATAATTGAAATATTTAAGTTAGAAAAGTGGACCGGATATGGACCTATGTGTAAACGATATCGGATTTGAATTCTAATGGTTCCCTTAGCTCCGTTAGGTGATTTTGGACTTAGGAGTGCATCCGAAATGTGATTTGGAGGTGCGTGGTAGAATTAGGCTTGAATTGGCAAAATTAAAAATTTGGCGATTTCGGTCGACAGTGGAAAATTTTGATATCGGGGTCGGAATGGAATTCTGGAAGTTGGAGTAGGTTCGTAGTGTCATTTGTGATGTGTGTGCAAAATTTGAGGTCATTCGGACGTGGTTTGAATAGTTTCGGCATCGGGTGTCGAATTTGGAAATTTAGAAGTTCTTAGGCTTGAATCCGAGGGTAATTTGATGATTTGGTGTTGTTTCAAGTGATTCGAAGGTTCGACTAAGTTGGTATGTTGATATATGACTTGTTGGTATTTTTGGTTGAGGTCCCGAGGGGCTCGGGATGATTTCGGATGGGTATCGGGGAGTTTGGAAGTTGGAAAATGCAGCTGGAGCTGCTATTCTAGTGTGTTCGCACCTGCGGATTTGGAACCGCAGGTGTGATGATCGCAGGTGCGTGGGAGGCTCGCAGATGCGGAGATAGTCGCAGATGCAAAGAGTGGATTGCCCCTGCGGGCTCGCAAGTGCGAGGAGACTTTCGCAGGTGTGAAGTCTGGCCAGTTAAGTGGAATGCGCAGGTGCGCATCGGAGTCCGCAGATGCCGAAGCGCAGGTGCGAGAAAGGGTCCGCAGGTGCGGAATCCCTGGGGCAGACCCTATATATCACAGTTCGCGATTTTGGTGCGTTCTTCACCATTTCTATTTGGTTTTTGGAGCTTTGGGAGAGATTTGAAGAGGGAATCAAGGGGGTTTCGTAGAGGTAAGTTACTTGAGCCCTAATACTTGTATATATGGTGATTTTCCGTTGTTTAATCATGGTAATTGGTGAAAATGAGGGGTTAGGTATTGGAAATTTTGGAAAGTAATTTAAGGATTTGAGAGACCAAACGGAGTCCGATTTTGATGAATTTTATATGGTTAGACTCGGAAGAGGACAAGGTTTATTATTCTGCCATTTTTGACTGATTTCGAGACGTGGGCCCGGGGGTCGGGTTTTGGCCGGTTTTGGATTTTTGGCATATTTTATAGTTTTTCTTGTGGAATTCATTCCATTAGCGTATATTGATGGTATTGTACTGATTGTGATTAGATTCCGAGCATTTGGAGACCGGGTCCAGAGACGAGGGCATCCCGGAGTAGGATTTTTATGCTGTTAAGGTAAGTAACAGTTTTAACTCTGGCTTTGAGGGTATAAACCCGGAGATTTGACATCACATGTTTGTTTGGAAGTGATACCCACGCTAGGTAATGAGCGTGTGGGTGTGCACCGCGAGGGATTGAGACTTGGTCCGTCCCGTGAGGCTGTGAGGCCTAATGGCTATTATCTGTGGTTATGTATTTATTTGTTGTTAAATTTGTTTGACTTCATGTTAAAGATCATGCTTAGGCTTTATTCATGCTCACATTATTTATACTCAGTCATAGAAATTATTGTACATGTTTTCCTCAGTCTCTATTATTTGCCAATATGCTGTGATACTTGATGTGGGCTGTGTTCCCTTATTTGTTGGTGATGATGAGGCAAGCGAGGTACATGATTGAGTGAGGCCGAGGGCCTGGTTGTGAGGATATTAATACCATAGCGCGTGAGTTGTCCGCGTAGCACGTGAGTTGACCGTGCGGGTCCAGGTATTAATACCATAGCGTGTGAGTTGTCCGTGCGGATTCAGGTATTGATATGATGGCACGTGAGTTGTCCGTGATTAGCTCTTGGGCTTTGGGAGCCCCTCCGGAGTCTGTACACACCCTCAGTGAGCGCAGAGTGTTGAGTGTTTTGAGTATTGAGTGCTGAGTGCGAGTGATGAGTGATGGAGTGACACTGCTGTGAGGTTGTATTTATTTGTGTTATTGCTGCATTTATCTGTTAAACTTCTTTGTGTCATTTACTGAGTTATGGAATTTACCTGTTTATTTCTGTTTATTTTTAAATTGTGAAAAATAAGTAATTGGACTGTTTTACTTAGCTCGTCACTAGTGCTCAGTTCCTTAGTTATTTCTGTTACTTGCTGAGGTGGTTGTACTCATGCTACACCCTGCACTTTATGTGCAGATTCAGGTGAGTTAGAGTGCGGTGATCGTTGAGTTCAGGCCGGCTATCTGTGAAGATTGCAAGGTAGATGCTAACGTCCGCAGGACCTTGTTACTCCTTTTATCATTTCTTCTTTTGGATTGTATTGATAGTTAGACAGTTTCATTTCTTAGTTCATAGATTTAGACGCTCATGACATAGTGACACCCCGATGTTTGGGGCTCGTTTCTGTATTTTCTATAATTATATTTAGAGTTGATTTAGTTTATGAGAAATTCAAATGTTGAAATGTTTTATTAAATTCTTATAATCGGTTTAGTAGAAATATTTTGGGAAGTTGGATTGCCTTGTAACACAATAGGCGCCATCACGACCATGGTTGAATTTTGGGTCGTGACAAGTTGGTATCAGAGCCTAGGTTACATAGGTCTCACGAGTCATGAGCGGGTTTAGTAGAGTCTTGCGGATCGGTACAGAGACATCTGTACTTATATTCGAGAGGCTACAGAACCTTTAGGAAATTTTCACATTCTTGGATTCTTATCGTGCGTTCTGTGTATTCTAGTAACTAAACATCTGTATTTCATTCTCTCACAGATGGTGAGGACTCGTGCTACCGGTCAAGAGGGTTAGCCACCAGTTCAGGCCGCGAGAGGCCGAGGCCGCGGTAGGGACAAAAGTGCAGCCCGTACAACAGCTGGGCAGTACCTGCAGATCTACCGGTTGTCCCAGATCAGTACCAGGTTCCAGTTGTTGATGCACCAGCTCAGGCACCACCTGTGCCTATTGTGATTCCTGGCCTTCAAGAGGCCTTAGCTCAGATTCTGACAGCATGTACCGGCCTTGCTCAGGCGGTCTCTATTTCGACGGCCGCAACCACTTCTCAGGCTAGGGGAGGCACTCAGACTCCCGT
>AWOL01S0035360.1:23708-54733 GCA_000715115.1 Nicotiana otophora
ATTCAGGGACTTCAGACACCGGAGGCACCACCAGCCTAGCCGGTTGTAGCTGCACAGGATTATGTGGTTCCTGCTATGCCTGAGGATGATCAGCGTAGGTTGGAGAGGTTTGGGAGACTCCAGCCACCACCTTTCAGTGGTACAGAGAGAGAGGATGCTCAGGACTTCTTGGACAGGTGTTAGAGGATACTCCGTACTGCTAGTATTTTGGAGACTTACGGGGTCTCATTCACTACCTTTCAGTTTTCTGGGGCTGCACTCAGATGGTGGGAGACTTACGAGAGGCGTAGGCCTGTTGGCGCAACACCCCTTACTTGGCAGTAGTTCTCCGTTCTTTTTCTGGAGAAGTTTGTACCTGAGTTCCGCAGAGAGGAGCTGCGCATGCAGTTTGAGCAGCTTCGCCAGGGTGAGATGTCTGTTACACAGTATGAGATGCGGTTCTTCGAGTTAGCTCGTCATGCGGTCTGGTTGGCTCCCACAGACCGAGAGAGGATCAGGAGGTTTATAGATGGTGTCGGGTTTCAGCTTCGATTGCTTATGACCAGGGATAGAGTATATAGGGTTACCTTTGATGAGGTTGTCGACATTGCTTGACAGATTGATATGGTTCGAGGTCAGGAGAGGACTGAGAGGGAGGCTAAGAGGCCTCGTGGTCAGGGTGGTATCAGT
Source organism: Nicotiana otophora (assembly GCA_000715115.1). NCBI lineage: Eukaryota > Viridiplantae > Streptophyta > Magnoliopsida > Solanales > Solanaceae > Nicotiana > Nicotiana otophora. Next base: position 24,378 of record AWOL01S0035360.1, read on the forward strand.
GGTGCTCCTCAGTTTCAGCAAGACTAGTTTCAGTAGGGCCCGTCATCATTCAGTGCATTGCCAACACAAAGTTCTCATTATGCCCCGCCCACTCAGGTATCATCGGGTAATTCTTTTGGGCATCAGGAGAAACAGTTTTGTCAGAGGAGGGGTTGTTTTGAGTGCGGGGATTTCGGTCACATTGCGAGATATTGCCCTAGGATGTTGGGTGGGACTCCGCAGCGGAGTACTCAGCCTCCGACTACAGCACCAGTTACCTCACCACCCGCCCAGCCAGCTAGGGGTGGAGTTCAGCCAGCTAGGGGCGGAGCCCAGTCAGCTATGGGTCGCCCGAGAGGGAGAGGTAGATCAGGGGGTGGTCAGGCCCGTTTCTATTCCCTCCCAGCCAGGCCAGATGCTATTGCTTCAGATGCTGTGATTTCAGGTATGTTCTTCTGTTAGACTCGTTCGAGTACGAACGTTTGTTTAAGAGAGGGAGAATGTAATGACCCGACCAGTCGTTTTGAATATTATAACCTCGTTCCCCCATTTACTACTCAATTTATGTTATGCAATTGATTTATGAATTATTGAGTTAGTTGGTTCGGGTCCGGAAGGAACTCGGAGTGAAATGAGGCACTTAGTCTCATAATTGAAACATTTAAGTTAGAAAAGTGGACCGGATATGGATCTATGTATAAATGATCTTGGATTTGAATTCTGATGGTTCTGTTAGCTCCGTTAGGTGATTTTAGACATAGGGGTGCGTCCGGAATGTGATTTGGAGGTCCGTGGTAGAATTATGCTTGAATTGGAGAAATTGAAAATTTGGCGATTTCGGTCGGGAGTGAAAAAATTTGATATCGTGGTCAGAATGGAATTCCGGAAGTTGGAGTAGGTTCGTAGTGTCATTTGTGATTTGTTTGCAAAATTTGAGGTCATTCGGACGTGGTTTGGTTGGTTTCGACATCGGGTGTCGAATTTGGAAATTTAGAAGTTCTTAGGCTTGAATCCGAGGGTAATTTGATGATTTGTTGTTGTTTCGAGTGATTCGAAGGTTCGACTAAGTTGGTATGTTGATATATGACTTGTTGGTATTTTTGGTTGAGGTCCCGAGGGGCTCGGGATGATTTCGGATGGGTATCGGGGAGTTTGGAAGTTGGAAAATGTAGCTGGAGCTGCTATTCTGGTGTGTCCGCACCTACGGATTTCGAACCACAAGTGCGATGATCGCAGGTGCGTCGGAGGCTCGCAGATGCGGAGATGGTCGTAGATGCGAAGAGTGGATCGTACCTGCAGGCTCGCAGGTGCAAGGAGACTTCCGCAGGTGCGAATTCTGGCTAGTTAAGTGGAAAGTGCAGGTGCGCACCGGAGTCCGCAGATGCGGAAGCGCAGGTGCGAGAAAAGGTCCGCAGGTGCGGAATCCCTGGGGCAGACCCTATATATCACACTTTGCAAATTTTGGTGCGTTCTTCACCCTTTCTATTCGGTTTTTGGAGCTTTTGGGAGAGATTTGAAGAGGGAATCAAGGGGGTTTCGTAGAGGTAAGTTACTTGAGCCCTAATACTTGTATATATGGTGATTTTTCGTTGTTTAATCATGGTAATTAGTGAAAATGAGGGGTTTGGGCTTGGAAATTTTGTAAAATAATTTAAGGATTTGAGGGACGAAACGGAGTCCGATTTTGATAAATTTTATATGGTTAGACTCGGGAGAGGACAAGGTTTATTATTCTGCCATTTTTGACTGATTTCGAGACATGGGCATGGGGGTCGGTTTTTGTCGGTTTCGGATTTTTGGCATATTTTGTAGTTTTGCTTGTGGAATTCATTCCATTAGCATATATTGATGGTATTGTACTGATTGTGATTAGATTCCGAGCATTTGGAGACCGGGTCCAGAGACGAGGGCATCCCGGAGTAGGATTTTTACGCTGTTAAGGTAAGTAACAGTTTTAACTCTGGCTTTGAGGGTATAAACCCTGAGATTTGACATCACGTGATTGTTTGGAAGTGATACCCACGCTAGGTGACGAGCGTGTGGGTGTGCACCGCGTGAGAGTGAGACTTGGTCCATCCCATGAGGCTGTGAGGCCTAATGGCTATTATCTGTGGTTATGTGTTTATTTGTTGTTGAATTTGTTTGCCTTAATGCTAAAGATCATGCTTAGGCTTTATTCATGCTCACATTATTTGTACTCAGTCATAGAAATTATTGTACATGTTTACCTCAGTCTCTATTATTTGCCAATATGTTGTGATACTTGATGTGGGTTGTATTCCCTTATTTGTTAGTGATGATTAGGCTAGTGAGGTACATGATTGAGTGAGGCCGAGAGCCTGGTTGTGAGGATATTAATACCATAGCGCGTGAGTTGTCCGCGTAGCACATGAGTTGACCGTGCGAGTCCAGGTATTGTTACCATAGCGTGTGAGTTGTCCGCATAGCACGTGAGTTGACCGTGCGGATCCAGGTATTGATATGATGGCACGTGAGTTGTCCGTGCTTAGCTCTTGGGCTTTGGGAGCCCCTCCGGAGTCTGTACACACCCCCAGTGAGCGCAGAGTGTTGAGTGTTTTGAGTATTGAGTGCTGAGTGCGAGTGATGAGTGATGGAGTGACACTGCTGTGAGGTTGTATTTATTTGTGTTGTTGCTGCATTTATCTGTTAAACTTCTTTGTGGCATTTACTGAGTTATGGAATTTACCTGTTTATTTCTGTTTATTTTTAAATTGTTAAAAATAAATAATTGGACTGTTTTACTTAGCTCGTCACTATTGCTCAGTTCCTTAGTTATTTCTGTTACTTGCTGAGGTGGTTGTACTCATGCTACACCCTGCACTTTATGTGCAGATTCAGATGAGTTAGAGTCCGGTGATCGTTGAGTTCAGGCCGGCTATCTGTGAAGATTGCAAGGTAGCTGCTAGCATCCGCAGGACCTTGTTACTCCTTTTATCATTTCTTCTTTTGGATTGTATTGACAGTTAGACAGTTTCATTTCTTAGTTCATAGATTTAGACGCATATGACTTAGTGACACCCCGATGTTTGGGGCTCGTTTCCGTATTTTCTATAATTATATTTAGAGTTGATTTAGTTTATGAGAAATTCAAATGTTGAAATGTTTTATTAAATTCTTATAATCGGTTTAGTAGAAATATTTTGGGAAGTAGGCTTGCCTTGTAACACGATAGGTGCCATCATGACCATGGTTAGATTTTGGGTCGTGACATCGATAATCCCTGAGAAGGGTGTGCATTGCAAAAGAGGCATTGTGTTTTTTGACTTTCGGATGTCAACGGTATTGCGATACTCACCTAGTTAATAGACTGCTGATATTCCAATAATTGCTATGTGGCACGGGAGAAAATGTGGAAGTATTTCTCATGGGTTGATCGTACGTGAAAGATGTGTTAGTCATTTGAGTGCTGGATTTGGGAACAGTCACGGTGATTCCTGTGTTCTATGAATGTGGAGACTGGGGGTTCTCAGAAGCATATTGTTTCAGGGTTGCGGCCTATTTGAGGTGAGTATTATTTTAACTCTGTGGAGGCACTAGTTTCCTTTGTGATGACTACGCGCTATGAGTGTGCATATATATATATATATGTGTGTGTGTGTGTGTGAGAGAGAGAGGTTTGAGCCCATGTGCGGGCATCGGGGCAAGTATTCAGACTCGGAAAAATGTTTAGACTATGATATGCTTAGAGTTGATGGTTAAGCATAAAGTTATGACGTTTCTCGTATTCGTACCTTTATTGAGAACTATCTGGGCTATACTTGAGGTTACAAAGAGGCTATTTCCCTGAATAAATTGGGTAGTTACTATTTTTGTGTTTAGTTTCCGATTTGAGTTGTGATAGCGCACTTTGCACATGCCTACTCTATGGCCTGTTATTTATGCCAGTCCAGGAGCATGTGAATTTTATTTCATTTATCATAAACATGTGTAGTTATTTGATTTCTCCTATATGATATGCTTGGACTGGAGGCTTCTGACCATGCCAGGCAGATTATGTTATTGGCACGTGATTTGTCCGTGCGGATCCATATATTGATACAATAGCACGTGAGTTGTCCGTGCTGGTTGATCTTAATGTGAGCTCTAGGAGAGCTAGTTACCATTATTATATTCGTGTATCTTGGTTTTACCATGTATGGTGAGCTCATAGCATGTCGGCCGTAGAAGTGCTTGTTGAACTTGCGAAACAATTCTCTTCTTTGAAACATTTTCCATTTTTGGGTACGCGGATTGCGCAATTTGCGGCTTGAATTAGATTGGTGTGGCATGTTTGTGGGATATTTGTGTTTAATAATATATGGTCATTGGACCTATAATGGGTACTATCAGGTTTGATTATGGTATATTTGGGAGGATGACATTGAAAGTCGGCATAAAAAGTGATTATGGTTCTGGTTGGGGCAAGATAACTCCATGACTTGTTGATCTGATAAGGGGTTATGATATTCCACGTGTTTCTTTTATTATCAGCAGTGTATGAAAGTTTTGGAACGAGGTTATGTGGGATGTGAAGTTTAATATAGTACTTGGTTGGTTTGGAATAGTTACCGAGATCGAAAATGGTGCTGCGAGTATGCGAGTTGTGTGATATATTATGTGATTACATCGTGAGTTATGGATATGGCTTGATACAGTTTGTTCGGACTTATACAGAATGTGAATATGATATTCGGGTCTTGAAAAGAATTCTGGATGTTAGAAATAGGAATCCAAGGTTTTTGGGCTAAGATTAAATTAATGATTTTTAGTTATGTTATGTTGTCAGGCCTATATAGAATATGATGACGTTGGATCACCCCCGAGTATGTGTGTGGTAAGGTGGAATAGTGATTCGAAGGTTTAGGAACAACTCTTAGCACCCAGTTTACATTACAGTTTTGGAGGGCAATACATCGAGAATTAGGTACACGGGTTCAATTGAGTACAATATTTCACCCTCAGACGGACGGACAGTCCGAGCACACTATTCAGATATTGGAAGATATGCTACGCGCTTGTGTTATAGATTTCAGGGGTTCTTGGGATCAATTTCTGCCACTGACAAAGTTTGCTTATAATAACAACTACCAATCGAGTATTCAGATGGCTCTATATGAGGCTTTATATGGGAGACGGTATCGGTCTCCGGTGGGTTGGTTTGAGCCAGGTGAGACTAGACTATTGGGTACTGATTTGGTTCAGGATGCTTTGGAGAAGGTTAAATTGATTCAGGAGCGGCTTCGCACGGTGCAGTCTAGACAGAAGAGTTATGCCGACCGGAAGGTCCGTGATGTTGCTTACATGGTTGGGGAAGGTTCTGCTCAAGATTTCACCTATGAAGGGTGTGTTGGGGTTCGGGAAGAAGGGCAAGTTGAGTCCTCGGTATATTCGGCCTTTTGAAATACTTAAGAAGATTGGAGAGGTGGCTTATGAACTTGCCTTGCCACATAGTCTATCAGGTGTTCATCTAGTGTTCTATGTGTCCATGCTCCGAAAGTATGTTGGGGATCCGTCTCATATTTTGGATTTCATTACAGTGCAGTTGGATGGTAATTTGACTTATGATTTGGAGTCGGTAGCCATTTTAGAGCTACAGGTTCGAAAGTTGAGAAATAAAGAAATTTCCTCCATGAAAGTGTTATGGCGAAACCAACAGGTTGAAGAGGCCACTTGGGAAGCCGAGTAAGAAATGAAGAAGAAATACCCTCATTTGTTTGAATAGTCATGTATTTATAAAGTTGTGTTCTACGAAAATGCTAAGAGTTACCTTCTATGAATTATGTATCAACTGTATAGTTGATGTTAAAGGTGTTCCTTTTTGGTAGTATACTGCTTGTAAGGCCACGGTTGGCATTGTTTTAATGTTATGTTGCGTCGTTAGTTCATGTATATGTCGTTAGGATTGGTTTTGATGATTCTCTGGCAAGTGGTCATGCCCAATTGCAGAAGACACTCTGCTGAAATTTCTGAAAAATTTGGGATCTAAGATTTCTTAAGGAAGTTGAAATGTTGAAAGAATATCTAAGATCTATATGTGGTCAAGAACAATTAAAGATGATGGTTAAGGTGAAAAGAGGATAATACTGTGCCTAATAATGACTTGTAAAATATTCAAGGACGAATGTTCTTAAGTGGGGGAGAATGTAACATCCCGGAACATTTCTAAGTGTTTTACGACCATTAAGAAGATTAGCGGGTCCTAATTATATCAATTCGGGTATGAACAAGACTGATAATTTGAATGATATCAATTGATCATGATAATATATGTATGAGGTGCATTAAGAATGGTTTATGGTCTAAGAAGATCCCTAAGGCTAAGTCAAGTTAAAAATTATATGATGGGATAAAGTTTCAAGTTAGTTCGCACAAGATCTAACTTCAACGAGCATACATCTCAATATATGAAGAGTTATATGGTGTATAACCTAAAAAATTAAATCCCTTTGAGTCTAGTTTCCAATACATCAACCCGTTCCTCATTATGATATCTATATCAAATGTTATGGCCATTTTACTAGACATGTGTCATATGCGCGGCCGAGCATATTTGGGGGTTTCTGCCTTGTGTGCGCGGCCACTTGCCCAGGTGCGCGTCCGCACATAGGAGCACATTTAATACCCCCAAGGCTGGTTAGAGAGAGGAGTTAAGTCATTTTTGAGCTAAAACCTGATATTTTAGAGAGATGTAAGAGCATTTTAGAGAGAGAAGGAATAAACCTAACATTCTAATCATCCAATCTTGCACCAATCTCCAAGAATCAAAGAAGCTAATCATAAGATCTTCATCAAAGAGGTAAGGTTCCATACCCTAGTTTTCAATTTCGGGATTTGGATTAAAAGTAGGTCATAAGAAGTATGATTCTTAGGTGTGAGATTATTATGTATACATGTATGGATTTATTATGGAAATATGAGCATGAATCAAGCATTGGAACTCATGGTATAGTGATTGGAAGCCATAAATTCTCAATTTAAATGAATACCTATTGTAGAAATTAAAAATTTATTATTTGATGGAATTTTGTTGGTTGGGTGAGAATGGTTGGTCACACATGTGATGTTAGGATTATAAGTTGTTACAGAATGCTGGTAGGATGAATTGTTGGTAAATGATGGTAGTTGGAAGAACTAATTATATGGTTAAGAAATGTATGCCCACTAGGTGTTTGGTAAACTGTCTAAATGGCCTAAACTATGGAATTGGTTACTAATGTTGGTCCCATTAGATGTTGATATTGTAGATTGACGTTGCACGTTGGGTTCGTCTTGTTAAGGTAATTAACAGTTCTAAATTTGGTCCCGAGGGTATGAAACCCTGGATTATGTGTTATGTGATTGGTTTTTAGGTGACGCACATGCTAGGTGACGGGCGTGTGGGCGTACACGTAAGAATTATGACTGGGTCAAATTCCATGGAACTGTATAGTTGAATAATCTGATGATACCAGTACATTCTCTATGTGTTAGAGAAAATTGAGCTGAGACTCGTATTAAAAATCATGCTTAGACATATGTTGTTATTATTGGTACCCACTAGGGTCATTTCTGTGGTTGAATTATATGTTTAAATTGTAATTTCACACTCAGTCATGTTTATTCATTTCATATAATATCTCAGTCTCTGTTGCTATTTATTAATACATCATATTATCACTTTTGGGCTGATTATCATAATTTGTGTGAGCCCGAGAGACTGGAGAGGTTGATGATTGAGTGAGGCCGAGGGTCTAATTATGAGGATATTTATAGATCAGGCTGCACGACGCAACATGTTTAATTGATTTATGCCATGATTGGCTTGATATAGCGCTTGGGCTGAAGGAGCCCCTCTGGAGTCTTTACACACCCCTAGTGAGTGCAGGTACCTACTGAGTGTGAGTGCCAAGTGTTGAGTGACTGTGAGGAATGAGTGACTATGAAGAAAGAGTGACTGTGAGGTTGGAGTGAATGGGAGGACTGAGTGACTGTTACTCTGAGAGGATGCATTGATTGCATTATTTGCTGCATTTTAGCTGTCATAAATGGGGCCGGAATCCGATTCTGAAAATTTGAATAGGGTCGTTATGCCATTTTTGACTTGTGTGCAAAATTTGAGGTCAATCGGACTTGATTTGATAGGTTTCGGCGTTGAATGTAGAAGTTGAAAGTTCTTAGTTTCACTAAGCTTCAACTGGGATATGATTCATGGTTTTAGCATTGTTTGATATGATTTGAGGTTTCGACTAAGTTCGTATGATGTTTTAGGACTGATTGGTGTATTTGGTTGAGGTCCTGGGGATCTCTGGTGAGTTTCGGATGGTTAAACTGACCAAATTTGGACTTGGAGCAATTCTGGAATTTTTTCGAGTTATGATGCAATCGCACCTGCGATGGAAATGGTCGCAGGTGCGCGACCCCAAAAGCGACAAAATGGTCGCAGATGCGGTTTGGACTAGGAAGGGCAGTGGTTGCAGATGCGCACTCCTTACCGCAGAATCGGAGTCGCACCTGCGGCTTCGCGATCGCCAAGCCTCATTGTAGAAGTGGACTGTTGTCCGTAGAAGCGCCTCAGACCGCAAAAGCATGAAGGCCCTTGCATCTGCAAGACCGCAAATGCGGCTAAGTGCATCACATATGCGAAAAATGCCTGGGCATAGTATAAACGAAGGGTTCGGGAGTTTTTCTCATTTTTGGACTTTGAAGCACGGTTTTGGGGCGATTTTAAAAGAAAATTCGTGGGAAACTTAAGGTAAGTCACTTTTGATCATTTTTAGTCAATAATATTGGATTATCCTTGAGTATTTCGACTAGATTACGTGTTTTTGAGAAGAAATTAGAGGATTTGGGCCTAGGGATTTCAAAATAAGAAATTAAGATTTGGAGGTCGAGTTGATGTCAGAATTTGGTAAAATTGGTATGGTTGGACTCGTGGTTGAATGAGCATTCATATTTTGTAACTTTTATTGGGTTCTGTGATGTGGGGCCCATGGGCGATATTTAGTGCAATTTCGAATTTTGTTGGAAAATTAGTATTTTCATATAAAATTAATTCCTATAATTTGTATTGACTGAATCGAATTATTTGTGAATAGATTTGAGGCATTTGGAGACCAATTCGTGAGGCAAAGGCATAGTATAATAAAGAATTACACGTTTTAAGGTAATTAACAGTTCTAAATTTGGTACTTAGGGTATGAAACCCTGGATTTTGTGTTATGTGATCGGTTTTGAGGTGACGCATATGCTAGGTGACGGGCGTGTGGGCGTGCACCGTAGAAATTGTGACTTGGTAAAATTCCATGGAACTATGTAGTTGAATAATCTATTGTTATCTATACATTCTCCATGTAGTAGGGAAATTGAACCACAAATCATGTTTAGATTATGTGTTTGCACTGTAGGGACCCACAGAGGTCGTGTACATGTTGAACTATTTGCTAAATTATTGTTTTGTACTCAGTCACAGTTTACTTGTTTATTTTATCTCAGTCTTTATTGTTTATTATTGATGTATCATATCATTAGTGTTTGGGCTGATTTTCATGATTATTGAGAGCCCGAGAGACTGGAGAGATTTATGACTGAGTGGGGTCGAGGGCCTAATTGTGAGATATTATACTATAGAATGTGAGTTGTCTATGTGGATCTATATATTATACTATAGCACGTGAGTTGCCCGTGCGGATCCAGATATTGATAATATAACACGTGAGTTGTCCGTGCAGCATGTGAGTTGTCCGTTCGGATTCTAGTGCTTAGACTGAAGGAACCCCTCCGGAGTCTGTACACACCCCCAGTGAGTGTAGGTACCTACTGAGTGTGAGTGCTGAGTACTGAGCTAGTGGATGGGCTGAGTGAGTGTGGTCTTGAGATGATGCATTTGATTTCATTATTGTTACACTTCAGCTGTCATATATTACTGTTTTGAAAATTTCTAAGAGATATTATATTATGTTTTAGTTGAACATGACATGAAATTACTGTTTTGGCCTTAAATGTTGAACTTGAAAGCATGCCTACCTTGTTATGTTGGAAATTACTATAATTGGACTCAGATGTGAAGCTCGTCACAACTTTCAGTTCTTTATTTAGTATTGTTACTTGCTGAGTTGGTTATACTCATACTACACCCTGCACTTCGTGTGTAGATCCAGGTACACCCGGACACAGTGGGTGTTGATTTCTTCGCACAGTTGATTATCCGAAGATTCTAAGGTAGTTGTCGGTGTTTCACAGACCTTTTCTCTCTTTCTTTACCTTCTTGATTACTGTATTTGGTCTTAGATTATTATAGACCATGTTTTCCAGACTTGTGATGTATAGATGCTCATGTACTCTGTGACACCCCGATAGTTGGGAATTCCGCATTTTATTTTGGATTTTCTATCCCGGTTATGCGAACTTTTACTACTAAAACTGCTTTAAATTCATTCTTACTAGAAGTGTTGGAAAGATTTGGGAGAAATCGGCTTGCCTAGTACTACGTTAGGCGCCATCACGACATGTTAGGATTTTGGGTAGTGACACTATGGATGCTATGATGCTTTACAATACCCGTTGTTGTTTATGTATGGTCAAAATGGGTGGCATTGTGGTATTAAGAAGATTTATAGGACAAAAAACATTTCTAGATATCCTAGAACTTTTGAAAATGAAGAGATACCAACTATAAGAAATGTTTGCTCTCTTGACGGATATCTTGAAATGGAGGCTGAAATTCAACAGAAAGGAAAGCGAAAAAGAAAAATAGTGTCTGTCCCTGAATATTATTGTTACAACCTCAAATGAGAGATGGTTAAGAAGATGAAATCTTACACACTGGAAGAATATTTCAACAATATACGGTCGACGAATATATAAAACTTGAAAGTTGAAACACAAAGGTTGGATTTTATTTGTTTTAATCAGGATTTATTCAGAACAGGTGTATTGCAGTGACTCGTTGATATTTTGAGATTTGGTGAAAGAGACACTTAAAATATCAGGAAAATGAAATTTCTTTCAAATTCTTTTATTAGTGGGCCTAGAGATATGCATCAACGGTATATGGAAGCTATCGCGTTAGTTCAGCGCTTTGATAAACTTGATTTACTTATGACCATGACATGTAATCCATCTTGGCCAGAAATAAAGGAACATTTAGCATCAGTGGATGAAGCACAAAATAGACCTGATCTGATTAGCCGAGTGTTTAGAGCAAAAATAGAAGAATTAAAAATGGATATCCTAATGAATACAAGTTGCTAACGCCAGAAGATTAAGACAATATTATGAGCACTGAAATACCCGATGAAGATGTATAACCAGATTTATACTCACTCGTTATTCAACACATGATGCATGGTCCTTGTGGAAATCTTAACCCTACAAATTCTTGTATGAAAACAGACGACAACTGTAAGTTTAAATACCCAAAAAACTTTGCTAATCACACTTCAAAAGGAGTTAATTCTTATCCAATTTACAAAAGGTGAAATACAGGAGTAAAAGTTTTTAATAAGAGAACAATTTTTGGATAACTCTTGGTTTGTTCCATACAACCCTTTTTTGCTTGGTAAATTAGATTGTCATATGAATATTGAAGTATGCTATGACATTAAGGTCGTTAAGTACCTTTACAAGTACATTTGTAAAGGACATGACAAGATTGCATTTTATATGCATACCAATGAGACAAATGTAGAAATAAATGAAATAAAGGAATATCAATCTGCTAGATAGAGTTGTAACGACTCGACCGGTCATTTTGAGCTCTAGTGTATCGTCCGGCAGTTTGAAGCCTTAAGTAGCTTCACTTCAGGTATTATGACTTGTATGTGTGGTCGGAATTGAATTTTGTGAAGTTCAGAGTTGATTTGGAAAAAAAATCTAATTTCGGAAGCTTTAAGTTGGAAGAATTTATTAATATTTGACTTTTGAGTAAATGACCTCTGAATCGGGATTTGAAGATCCCAATAGGTTCGTATGGTGATTCATACTTGGGCGTATGTTCGGGTTGAGTATCAGGTGGTCCAGAAGCATTTCGGCGCTTATTATGGAAGGTTGACATTTTGAAGTTTTAAGAATTTCATAAGTTTGGTTTGAAGTGGATTTTGATGTTATTGATGTCCTTTTGAGGTTCCGAGCCTTGTAATAGGTTCGTATCGTGATTTGTGACTTGTGCGTAAAATTTTAAGTCATTCCGAATTGATTTGGTACGTTCCGGCACAGGAGATAGAATTTGGAAATTTAAAAATTTATAAGTTGATTCGAGGAACGATTCATAATTTCAACGTTGTTTGGCGTGATTTGAGGCCTCGACTAAGTTCGTATTGCATTTTGGGACATGTTGGTATATTTGGTTAAGGTTCTGAGGGCCTCGGGTGGATTTCAGATGGTTAACTGATCGATTTTTGGACTAAGGAAATGCTGGGATTTTTCTGGTTGCTGGTGCGATCGCTTCTGCGGAAGCTGGGTCGTAAAAACGAGGAAGGCTGGATGGGGAAGAATTTGCAGAAGAGGAAAATGGAACTATTCTGCGGCTTCGCAGAAGCAACAGAGTGGTCGCATAAGAGAGCTGGAGCACAGAGGCGGCTATGGTTTTGCACAGACGGTTGCGCAGAAACGGGAAGGACTCCGCAGGTGCGATGGAACTACTGACCAGTGGACTTCGCAGATGCGCATTTGTGGTCGCAGAAACAACTTTGCAGATGTGAAGATTTTGTCCGCATAAGCAAAACCTGGGCAGAATGTAAGGGATCAAACTTGGTCATTTCGTCATTTTCATTTGGGATTTTTGGAGCTCGGGTCTTGGTCGATTTTGAGGAGTTTTCATCATGTAACACAAGGTAATTAATTCCCCACGTGTTGTGAGCTAAATGTAAGGTTTATATGTGGATTTAAGGTGGAAATTTAGGAAAATTGTGGGATTTTGGTAGAAGACCTAGAATTGATAATTTTGGATTTTGACCACGATTTTGGAAATGGAATTAGGAATAAATTATATATCTGAGTTCGTAATATTACAGGTAAGGTTTATCTTCGAACATTTTCGGAATCCGGGCGTGTGGGCCAGAGGGTTGACTTTGTTGTCTTTTGAGCCAAGTTGGGAATCATTATAAATTGTTAAATTATACGTATTGGGGTATATTTTGATTGGTTTGCACATCGTATGACTAGTTTTGGAGAGACGGGCATCTGTTTGAGGTGTTTAAGTGGTGTTGGAGCCTGTTATGGAACTTCGGAGCGAGGTAAGTCTCTTGTCTAACCTTGTAAGGGGGAAATTGCCTCGTAGATATTATATTCTTATGTGCTACATGTTGTGGGAGCTACGCACGTACGAGGTAACGAGTGTCCGTGCGTATGCTAGAATTCCTGATTATGTCTGGGTAGACTTAGGCTTACGCCATGCTATAATTGTACTATTTGAGTTATCTTTGCTCGTTTAAATTCCTTTGTTTTGTGTTACGACTTGAGACTAGACTTGCATAGGGTGATAGACTCGCTATTATAGAGATGTGATATGATACTTGATTTAGCCGCGAAATAATTGTGCTCCCCGTACGAATTTCTCCCGCGTTGTACATTTTCATGCTTCCTTAAAGTTCATAACTCGCACGTTTATTCGTGAGCAGGGTCAAGGACCCGCTAAAGCTTCTTATTCTAATGGGATCGAGTCGTTCGCCTCGGCAGTATAATAGATACATCTATGGTTTGTGCCATTCGACCCTCGGCAGTGCGCACATTATGATGGGATCGGGCGGCAGGATTATGTATCACACTCTCATGGGAGCGGGTCGTTCACCTCGGCAATATAATAAATGTATCTATGGTTTGTGTCATTCGACCCTCGGCAGTGCACATATTATGATGGGATCGGGCGGCAGGATTATGTATCACACTCTCATGGGAGCGGGTCGTTCACCTCGGCAATATAATAAATGTATCTATGGTTTGTGTCATTCGACCCTCGGCAGTGCACATATTATGATGGGATCGGGCGGCAGGATTATGTATCACACTCTCATGGGAGCGGGTCGTTCACCTCGGCAATATAATAAATGTATCTATGGTTTGTGTCATTCGACCCTCGGCAGTGCACATATTATGATGGGATCGGGCGGCAGGATTATGTATCACACTCTCATGGGAGCGGGTCGTTCACCTCGGCAATATAATAAATGTATCTATGGTTTGTGTCATTCGACCCTCGGCAGTGCACATATTATGATGGGATCGGGCGGCAGGATTATGTATCACACTCTCATGGGAGCGGGTCGTTCACCTCGGCAATATAATAAATGTATCTATGGTTTGTGTCATTCGACCCTCGGCAGTGCACATATTATGATGGGATCGGGCGGCAGGATTATGTATCACACTCTCATGGGAGCGGGTCGTTCACCTCGGCAATATAATAAATGTATCTATGGTTTGTGTCATTCGACCCTCGGCAGTGCACATATTATGATGGGATCGGGCCGTACGCCTCGGCATTTCTATAAAATACTCTTATGGAATCGTGCGTATTATTTGACAAAAAGCCAGTGTATATATGAGTTTTCCTTATTTGAACTGTGACGACCTATCTGATGAGGTCCATTATATATATACTCAGATTGAGGAGATAACTACTAACCGATAGCGTGAGTTTATTGTTGAGAGGAGGACTATACCACATATTTATACTTGTTATTTCGTTTATTTATTTTTCCTCACATCTGTTTAGTTCTTACTGTATTTGATTTATTGGACCACTAGTAAGTGTTGATGTCGACCCCTCATTACTACTTCTCCGAGGTTAGGCTAGATATTTACTGGGTACGCATTGATTTACGTACTTATATTGCACTTATTTTGCAGGTACATATATGTATGGTGGTCTTTTGGGCACAAAGGCGCGGCTATTATGGGGACTTTACCGTGAGATGCATTCCATGTTACGATCCGCGGCATACAGAGTCTCCATTAGAGTTATTTATATTCCCCTCTCTAACTTGTATTCCAGACAGATATTGTATTTTATTATATTTCATAGTTGATGCTCATGCACTTGTGACACCGGGTTTTGAGGGCTTCTATTGGATGGTTGGTATGGTAGTGCACATAATTATTATTATTTTAACCTGTAAATTATATTTCATACTACTTAAATAATGTAAATTATGATTTCAAAGTAATAAAAATGAGTAATTAAGTTGATCGATCACCGTTAGCTTGCCTGACTGCGGCGTTAGGCGCCATCACAACCTATAGTGGATTTTGGGTCGTGACAGCTTGGTATCAAAGCGTTAGGTTCACTTAGGTCTCATGAGTCATGATCAAGTCTATTAGAGTCTTGCGGATCGATACTGAGATGTCTGTACTTATCTTCGAGAGGCTACAGGGCTATTAGGAGCACTTCACTTCTTGATTCCTCTTCGTGCAATTTGATTCTTTTGGGGCTTATGCTTTTATTTCCTTCCTACTCAATCTTATGCGGCGTGAAGCGCTTGTTATTACTTGGGAATTGAGGAGTTGTAGTGGTACTGTAGACGTGGTGCCGGATGTTTTTCCCTGCGTATTCGGGCAGGCTATTAACGTCTCATTGTGGAAGGATGTTCTATATTTTTAGCTCAGTATCTATATTTTCGATGGTTTTGAGACTATGCACAGATTGCTATGATGTACATGCGTTGTTATCGCATGGTGTTGGTGTAATGGTAGGGTGTTTGTTTATGTGTCGAGGCAGTGAATGACTTGAAAGGAGGATTTCTCAGTGCATGATTTAGAGTTTCAACATTTAATTCCAGTAGAGGAAAGGCAATCAGACTATGGATGTTCCAGACTTTGGTTGATAGAGTAATGAGACTTGATATTTTTGAGCGTGGTGAATTTTTCATTGTGATACGGTGTCGTCATCCTTATTTGAATGCATTAAAGTTCGCCGGTGTTATGGTCTTCTTTGATTTGCCTTCGAGGCAATCTATGGTGAAATAGTGTCTAAGAAACGGTTGTCAAAGATGGTGGTGTGTAGCGGTTTCAGAATAGAATCGGTGTTTCGAATGCTGACGACTCAAGAGAGAGATGATCTTCGAGGAGGCTTGTAGTTGGTAGCAATCTATTAGTCCAGGTGCTACAGAGATGGATTTTGATTTGATGCAACCTTTAGGTAGCGAAGGATGAGGAGGGGAATGATAGAAGGTGTCTCGCGGTGATTGAATTATTAGCAGGTCAAGTACGCACAACAGAGGTCGAGAAGTTATCTAAGGAGATGTTCTAATAGAAGTAGGAGTGGCAGAGTAGCATACGGATTCTATGGTAGGATAGCCATGTACTTTGAGGAAGTTTAGGGTGATTTGGGAATCGTGATGGAAGGTGATTTGGTCTACGGATTTTATTTAGGATGGTGGCTACTGTAACGAGAGAGATTGAATATAGCAAAGAGGAGTTCACTTAAAATGAAGAGGGGTGTGAAGACTTGATTATCATTTTTGGATGCAACGTGACTTTGAGTTTGGAATGTATTGTCGGACTTTCAATTGATGTCTATGGGGAATGAACCGACTTTTACAGCTGGTGGACGAGTATGGGCTTCGGAGGGTTTACACAAATTTTATTTGGGATGTTAGCTACTGTTTCAAGAAAGATTGGATATGGTAGGAAGGAGTTTGCCTGAAATGAAGAGGGGTGTGAAAACTTGACTATCATTTTGGGATACAACATGACTTCGAGTTTAGAGCATATTGTTGGACTTTTAGTCAATGTCAAAGGTGAATGAACGGACTTGTACAACTAGTGGACGAGCATGGGCTTAGGAGGGGTTACTTATTTCGTAGTCGTTGTACCTAGTGAGTGCCATTGGAAGATGTCGACATGGAATTCCACAGGTGGGTTATCTCCTGTGAGCAGGTTAGCAGTTGCATGATGTTGATGAAGCTTCTGCGAAGAATACTACTTGCTACCCGGTAAGAAGTCGAATATTTGAGTGTGATGGATGATTTAGAATGTTCATGAAAGTCTTAACAAAAAACTTTGAGAAATTTGGCGGGTTTAACGGTACGGGATCATGGTAATTGAGAAGGAGGAATCATTGTGGGCTCTACATTATGTGATGGTAGCTTAAATCTAAGTGGGGGAGCCCCACCGTCGATGATTGGATCACATAGTTATCTGCTTGTGCAGTTTTTGGTTATCGATACGTCGGTAGATTATTTATGACTAAGAAAAGAAAATATCAGGAGCAATTCAAACAAGGAACTCGATGAATGTGTGTTATACTTCACATTATCGATTGAGGTGCAGGATTTGGGAAGACTCAGAGTTTATGCTTCTTGTGGGTGTAATGTATAAGGGATTTTTGTGGATGTAATGTATAAGGGAAAGAATTCAGCCAGTTGCTTCCTTGAGAGGGTGTTCATGTGCTATCAGAGCGTTGAAGTTTGGCTATGTTCGGGATCAAGTCAGAGTGGGTGACTCTCAACAACGGTTCCAGTGGGTTCAAGAATTAAAGTACAGTACCTAAGGATTTCGGGTCCGTTGTGTGGTTAAGGATCGAGTTTTCATAGTGGATTACGAATGTGACTTGGAATGTTCTATGTTATCATCGGGTATATAGTACATTTTGGAGGAAAGGAAGAAATAGCCTCGGATTCGTGGAAGGTATTGCATAATGGGTGTACCAGTTGGAGATGTTATTGTGCGCTTGAGAAGGGAATAAGATGATTTATGGGTATTGAGACGATGTGGTCTCGCGATTCGGGTCACTCAGGATTAGTGCGGATCGAGTTCGTTATATTGTGAATGGAGCAATTATTATTTCTAAGTCAAGTCAAGAGTAAATTGAAGGAAGTGAGGTCGGTTGGTAATGGTTTGAATCAGCGTGATTGTGGCAATGATTAGATCCTTCGGTGTGTGAAGTTATACATGTGATTGGTTGTTGTACGTGCGGGCTTGACAACCACCACAACTTAATTGATTTGAGAGGTATTTGATTTAAATAGCCTTGTGGTGTAAATGGATTCCGGAGGAGTCATGGCGGTTTAGATCATGACTTGAGGTTTGTACTTGCTGCGGTTTAGGAATTTAGTTGTGTGTTGCATTGGCTCTTCTGAAATAAGCTAAGTGAAATGTTTCTAGCCAATGAAGTATTTATTCTACTAGTAGTTAAGGGGTTATGATGAATTCGTGTATTCTCATGTAGCGGCATGATAGGTGCAGTGAATGGTAAGGGAAATTGAAAGTTGAGGATCAAGGTTGCGGTTCGGTGTTCACAAAAATATCACGAGCTCGGATGAGCAAGGGAGAATTCAGATGTCCAAAGTAAGCTGTCATTTTCTTTAGTGTCACCTGAGAACATCGTTTTGTGTAAGAGGCTTGGTGTATTGATTTGCGGATTCTTGATTTGCTTTACAGAACTAGAACAGTTGGTGGTATGGATGCGCAGACTCTTCTACCTAGTGCGTAGGGTCGTGGGAGAGTATCCCACGGGAAAATCTGTATAAGTGTGACATGTTAGTCACTTGATTGTAAAAGATTGAAACCAAGCATGAAGATTATGGTACTATCGTTAATGTGAGAGTTTATGCCTGGAAGGCGCTCTATTCCTTTGGTTGTGAATTGTGGGAGTTGTTCCGGATTGAGAAAGATTGATTATTCGCACATGTGTTGAGGTCCCATGTAACTTGTGGTGTTATATGAGCAGGATGGACCTCGAGATGCAGGTCATTGATCGTGCCTTAGTTATTCTTGGGTTTTGTAGCGTATGTCACTATCCGTCATCCCAGGGTGGTATTTTCTCACTTAGTGTGCTTGTGGTCGATATTCGTTATTTCGTAGGTATAAGCATTATAGATTAATGTGTGTTTTCTTTTTTATTGTTATGTGTGGATCGGGTGGAACGCCGCCACGGTTATCGTGTTTGGATCAGGATTGCACACCGCAACGGTATCATGTGTGGATCGGGTTGCACGCCGCAACAGTGAGATGTTGAGTACGGTCCCCTATACTTATTTTGTGTATTTCTTTCTCATTCTCTGAGAAAGGTTCATAGCATCACTTCGGCCGTTTTATTCGTTACGCATGCCGTGTAGTTCTTTTTCCAGAGTTCATTTTTCCTTATGTATCACATTCGAGTTTGTAGCTTGTTGGCGCATTGTGGGCGTCATATAAGATTTTTGGCAGTGTCTGACATGGCTTATTGCCTGACCAGCTTGTACTAGGTGAGATGAGGTTATTGGACCTGGGATCAGTGAAATCAGATTTATATAAGTTACATTAAAGAGAAAATATCGTTATTCAGTCAGAATAGGGTAATGGTCCTGTCAGGGGGAGAGACTCCATGATTTGTTGATTCGACATGCGGTTATTAGTTTCTACACATCTCTTCCGTCGTGGCAGTATTGCGAGAGTTGGAACTGGGCTTATATGTGTTATGAGGTATGCTTCGGGCACTGGGTCAATGAAATTGCAGTTGTTGTGATTAGAGGAGGTTGCCCTGGGCAAATAAGTTATGTGGTACATTGTGTGATGTCAGCATGGGTGCATGATTATGTGTGAATTCAACATGTGAAGATTTATATTGTGTTCATATGTTAGAATCAGGTCTTGTAAAGAAATTCGGAAGTTGAAATTTGATTCTAAGGCTTATTGACTAAATAAAAGGGAGGACCTTCAGTCCGGCTCGAGATAATATGCCCAACTGGGTTGTGTTGGCACGGGCAGGTGCACAAGGTGTTGCATAATTATTTTGGACAACTCCAGAATAGTTCTTAGCACGTTCGAGGACAAACGTATGTTTAAGTGGGGGAGAATGTAACGACCCGACCGGACATTTTGAGCTCTAGCACGTCGTTCGGCGGTTTGAGGCCTTGAGTAGCTTCACTTCAGGTATTATGACTTTTACATGTGGTTGAAATTGAATTTCGGGAAGTTCGGAGTTGATTTGGAAAGAAAATTCTAATTTTGAAACCTTTAAATTAGAAGAATTAACTAAGGTTTGACTTTGAGTAAACGATCTTGGAATAGGTAAATGTTCCAATAGGTTCATATGATGATTTCAGACTTGGGCGTATGTTCGGGTTGAGTATCGGGTGGTCCGGAAGTATTTCGGCGCCTATTATGGAAGGTTGACATTTTTGAAAGTTTAAGAAATTCTTAAGTTTGATTTGAAATGAATTTTGGTGTTATCGATGTTCGTTTAAGTTCTGATCCTTGCAATAGGTTCATATCGTGATTTGTGACATGCACGTAAAGCTTGGCGTCATTCCGGAATGTCTTGATATGGTTTAGACGCATTCGTCGAAGTTTAAAGAAGGGTTTTGATCGTCGATCCATAGTTTTGATGTTGTTTGTCATGATTTGAGGCTTCGACTAAGTCGGTGTCATGTTTTAGGATGCATTGATGTGTTTGGATGGTGACCCGGGGGCCTTGAGATTGATTCGGATTGAATCAGAGTGAGAATTTGGCCTTATGCATTTTCTGGTGGCAGCACATCTGGTGTAACCGCACTTGCGAGGTTTTGGCCGCAGGTGCGGAGCTGCAGAAGCGGTTCTGGACAGCGGCCGCAGGGGCGAATCCATTTCCGCATCTGCGATGGCGCAGATGTGGCATCCTTGAGCGCAGAAGTGGATTTGCTGGGGAAGGCTAGGACCACAGATGCGGTCGAGTTCCGCAGAAACGGAACCGAACCTACGCATGAGGAGCCGCTGACGCGGGGGCACGAAAGCGCTGAAGGAGCCGCAGATGCGGTAGGCGACCTGGCTTGGGTTCTCGCAACTGCGAGGTCGAAGCCGCAGAAGCGACCTAGGGACCGCATGTGCGAAGGGTCGCTGGGTAGTGAGGTTTTTATAAAAACGGAATTTGGCACATTGTCTTTCATTTTTCACTTGATTGGGGCGATTTTGGAGGGCTTCAAGGGGAGATGTTTCTTCAAGCAACACAAGGTAAGTGACTCCTACCTATTACAAGTTAAATACATGGTTTGTATGTGGATTTAAACATGAAAATTAGTAGAAATTTGGGGGTTTTGGTAGAAAACCTAGAATTTGCTATTTTTGGATTTTGACCACGAAATCGGACATGGAATTTGGAATAAATTATATATTTGAGTTCATGGTGTTATGGGTAAGGTTTATCTTCAAAAATATTCGGAATCCGGGCACATGGGCCCGAGGGTTGACTTTATTGACTTTTCGAGCGGAGTTAGGAATTGTTTAAATTGATTAATTATGGGTATTAGAGTATATTTTGATTGGTTTGCATATTGTTTGACTAGTTTTGGATCGACGGACATCGATTTGAGGTGTTAGAGAGGCTTTGGAGCCGGTTATGGAACTTCAGAGCGAGGTAAGTCTCATGTCTAACTCTGTGAGGGGGAAACTACCCCTAGGTGATGTATTTGTTATGTGATACTTGTTGCGGAGGCTACATACGCACAAGGTGATGAGAGTCCGTACGTAGCTAGATTCATGTTATGTCCGGGTAGTCCTAGGTTCCTGCCATGCCATAACTGTACTATTTGATTTGTCTCTTTCCTATTAAATTCCTTTATTTTACATTGCAACTTGAGACTAGACTTGTGTAGAGTGATAGACTTGCTATTGTAGAGATTAGACGGGCTTCATGATTAGCCGCAAAATAATTGTACTCCTCTTACGAATTTCTCCCGCGCTATGCGTTCTCATCGAAAGGTTTCCTAAAAATTTATAACTCACACGTCTATTCATGAGTGGGGTCAAGGACCCGTCAAAGCTTCTTATTCTAATCGAATTTGGCTGTTCACCTCGGCAGGATAGATACATCTATAGTTCGTGCTATTCGACCCTCGGCAGTGCGCACATTATGATGGATTGGGCCGTACGCCTTGGCAGGATTATGTATCATACTCTCATGGGAGCGGGTCGTTCGCTTCAGCATTTTTATAAAATACTCTTATGAAATCGTGCGCAATAATTGATTAGAAGGCATTATATCTATGAGTGTTCCTGATTTGAACTATGGTGACCTATCTGGTGAGGTCCATTATATATACTTCAATTGAGTAGGTAACTACTAGCTGAGAGTTTGAGTTATTGTTGAGAGGAGAATTTTACCACGTATTTATACTTGTTATTTTGTTTTATTTCTCTGACTCGCATATGTTTACTTCTACTGTATTTGTCTTATTGGTCCACTAGTAAGTGTTGATGTCGACCCCTCGTCACTACTTCTCTGGGGTTAGGCTAGATACTTACTGGGTACGTGTTGATTTATGTACTCATGCTACACTTGATGCACTTTTTGTGTAGGTACATTTAAAGACGCGGCTATTGCGGGGACTTCACCGTGAACTGCATTCTATGTTACGATATGCAGCCTGCAGAGTCTCCATCACAGTTATTTATATTATCCTGTCTAATATGTATTCCAGACAGATGTTGTATTTTATTATATTTCCCAGTTGATGCTCATGTGCTTGTGACACCGGGATTTGGGGGTTCCTACAGGTCGTTTATTATTATAATTCGTGTAAATTTTATTTCATACTATTTAATTAATAAAAATTATAATTTTAAAGTACTAGAATGAGCAATTAAATTGATCAATCACTGCTGGCCTGCCTGACGGCGGTGTTAGGCACTTTCACGACCTATAGTGGATTTTGGGTCGTGACAGGAAAAGAACCGCTCATGCAACATACCTATGTTATGATAGATTATTCACTCTAATAATTAAAACAGACTCAACTCAGATAGAGAGTATACTGTTAATTAAAGTCAAGTGAACACATCATAATTAATAGCTCTAGTTTCATTGATCTAACACGTATACTTAGATGGAGAGCAAGTACACGATATCAATTACTAGTATTTCACCTAGTGAGCTTACAATAAATTTATCCGATATGGAGGAAGACCTAAAGTCAACGCGTACATTTATTGCTCACTTGAAATTAATAGTGAAAGACCATAGAAATATATTTCTATCACCACTTAATCATGATTGTATTTTAGTTACAAAATTGATTCAACCCTTAAACTCAGATAGAGAGTCAATGCGGGTTATCAATAACTAGTAACTATACCCAGTGAGTTCATAATAAATTTATCCGATATGGAAGAAGACCTAAAGTCAATGCGTAAATTTATTATCTCGCTATAAATAAAAAGTGGAGACCATAGGGGTTAATTCCTATCACCACTTGATCACAACCACGAAAGTGTCTCTGAGGATTAAGTTTCATAATTAAAATAAATGCTCAAAACCCCATTTAAACAGTATTAAAATGCTAAAATTAATGTTTTTCACTGCACAACAGTGAGTATTGATCACTGAGTTGTTTCTGATAGACCTGCCAAATTTCAAATCAATCGGAGATCATTAAAATCACAATCTCCAAAATTGTGACCAAATTTGGATAATTACCATTTTATGCATTTTTTAAGAATTTAAAATATGACTTACATTCTTATCATATACCAATTCATACCAAATCAACATGTGTTATCATGTTCCAGATTAGACATAAATAAAATAACAGAAAGAATGACTTTTCGTATGTAAATCACATTTTAATCCGCCAAACCTCCAAGAAAACTCATCTAAACGATCCTATATCGTCAAAATACGATGTGATTCATTGCTTAGCATTGAGTTCTTCTTAACTGACAGTTTTCGATGATCCTACCAAATTTCAGGTCATTCAAAGATTGTGAAATTCACGATCGCCAAAAAACTAGACCAATTCGAATAAATTATTTTTGGCATATTGTGGATTAAATCTATCACGCCCCAAAATCGAGGAGCGCGACCGACGCTCAGCCGAGTGAACCCGGCCGAGCAAGCCTATAAGATTTCCTTTTACCCAACTCATTCATGAATAAAGAGAATATATGTTTTCATTAATCAAACAATAAAGTGGTCATGTCTGCAATACCAATTTCTTGCCATAAGTTTCATCATTTTAAAGTCTCAATTCCACACACATTTATTTTATAATCTAAAGTGCAAATAGTAATTCAAACACAACATAACGAGTTTAACTTTCCCAGCACCAATATACAACCCATACTATGTCTAAGAAGCCTCTATAGGTAAAGAAGAGTACAATGATAATGCCGGCAATAAGGTCCCGGCTATACCACAAACAGAATACACACAGTACAAAAGATTCATGAACCCGGGATGAAGTGGGGCTCACCAAGTCAGTTTGGAAGAAGGTGCACTGCTATCACTGATCAATATCTCCCACTGTGGAACCACCTGCATTCATTTAAAGATGCAGCACCCCCAGCTAAACTATTGAGGTATGTTGGCTAAACTAACACGAAGTTCGATCACGACCCGATCGGCTAGGCTATCCATTAGGGACATCGACCACAATTACCATTTCAATTACAATTTCCAGCACAATCACCACCATGTGTGCAGCATTGTGTCTTATCACGACCCGATCGACTAGGCCGTCTTATTCGAGACATCAACCTTTTTATATCAATCATTGCATTTCGTACTTCTTTCACATCTTTACATTTCATTGGCACTAATGGCCATAATTATACAATCATTCTTGGCACGTTGGCCGTATTTAGTGTTTCATGCTCACCTTTTCACTTTCAAACAACAACATCATCATCACCAACAACAACAATTCAAATCAAGGTGTGTAGTATATATGTGAGCAATTAAAAGTCTAAGGCACATAGAGATATTTCACAAAAATTGGCATAATAGCCTTCGTTTGAACTCGACACATTATTAATGCACATACCATACTTGAACACCTCCTCAATTGGCAACATAACATGAATAAAGAATTTAGAATACTTATTGTACATATATCTTTCAACACAAACTTACTCGGAATAGCCAATTTTATCATGAACCACTCGGGTCTTACATAAATTTCATGAATATCGTGGGATTCAATTCTAAGAGAAGAGTTTATACAACATACCTCAATTGAGCTTCCTTACACTCTAAATTGTTCCGAAATTCATAGCAACTTCAATCAATTTTAGAAATATAACAAGTCGAACCAAAATTAGGAAGATGATCATGGTTCTAGCTCATTTGAGCATTTTATCAAACATTAGGTGTGCATTAAGGTTTCAAGGCCCTTTTTATGGAGGATTCCATCATCCCACAACCCATTCTTTACCAATTTTAGCTCAACAATCTTCCTACACCCTTTGATAACACATGCATGTAAAATAAACAACCCACATGCCCAAATATTATCTTGTTAATTACCCATTTCTAGACAAAATTCGAAATTGAGGGTTAGGGTGTAGAATCTTACATCTAGGATGAAGACCTAGTGAGTTTTCCTTCTTAATCTTCCAAAACTTGAGCAATAATTGAAGAACAATTAATGAAGAACACCTTCTCACTCTAGGGAATTCTCTCTCACTCTAAAATGTTAGATTATAGCTCAAAAATGGACCAAAGCGTGTATTTAATGAAGTAGGGTCGGGTTTTAAAAACCCAAAAATAGAGCTCCGGAACAAGGTTTACCATCGCATAATCGATATGCGGACCGCATATTGGTCGCATAATTAGTGTCCAGAACTGGCAAACATTTGTCTATGTCTGTTGTCACTATGCGGCCCGCAGACCTATTCTACGGTCGCATAATGAACCGCAGAATAGTTATGCGGTCGCATAATCGACCACAGAATTTCATCCAAACTGGCCCTCTCTTGCCTCACTTCTGCGGCCATTATGCGGCCTGCAGAGTGATTCTACAGTCGCATAATGGACACAGAAATGTATTTTTCTGCCAAACAATTTCCTTTATCCCTCAATGCATTGTTCGACCCAATTCGGCACCATGAAACATTATTTTTCCTTTGCAAAATTTTATGGGGCCTTACATTCTCCCCCACTTAGGATCATTCATCCTCGAGTGAGGGTCAAAATTTTTTATTAGCATCTTATGCAACTCAGTTTTCATACCAAACACCAGCATCCCCAAATTTGACTAACTCCCTAAATTTTCAAATATTTTGCCAGAGTTTCCCTTGTAACTAGGCCTATCCACCTGTCAGAGAGCCCCAGAAACACATCCTGACAACATATACATAACCGATGATGCAATATAACACAATAACAACACCAGCCACGACCTCATAAGAGATATATCACCAGGAAAGGAACACCCTTTTATCATCAACGGTACAAATGATACATAATTCATAGAAAGTAACTCTTAGCATTTTCACCAAGCACGACTCATAAATACATGGTTATTCAAACAAATAAGGATACTTTTTCTTCAGTTCTTCCTCGGCCTCCCAAGTAGCCTCTTCAATATGTTGGTTTCACCATAACACTTTCACGGAGGCAATTTATTTATTTCTCAATTTTTGGACTTGCCGATCAGTAATAGAAACCGGAATCTCTTAGTAAGTCAATTTCTCATTTACCTCAATAGTCTCAACCAGAACAATGAGTGTCGGATCTCCAACTACTTTCTTCAACATAGATAATTAAACACCGGGTGTACTAATGACATCTCAGATGGTAGCTCAAGTTTGTACGCCACCTCACCGATCCTCTGAATAATTTTGTACGGTCCGACATACCTCAAACTCAATTTTCCTTTCTTACCAAATCACATTACACCCTTCATGGAGGAAACTTTCAAGAATACCCACTCATCTTCTTTGAACTCCAAATCCCTACGACAAATATTCGAATATGATTTCTGACGACTCTGAACAGTCTTCAACCGCTCCTTAATGATTTTAACCTTTTCCATAGCCTGATGCACGAGGTCTGGCCCTATCAACTCTGCTTCCCCAATTTCGAACCACCATTGGGAGATCTACATCTCCTACCATATAAAGCCTCGAACGGTGCCATCTAAATGCTAGCATGATAGCTATTGTTATATGCAAATTCTATGAGTGGTAAATGATCATCCCAACTACCTTTGAAGTCTAGAACACAAGCGCGCAACATATCCTCAAGCATCTGAATAGTCCTCTCTCCCTGCCCGTTAGTCTGTGGGTTAAAGGCCGTACTAAGATTCACCTGAGTACCCAAACCTTGCTGAAATGTCTTCCAAAAGTTAGCAGTGAATTGTGCTCCCCGATCAGATATGATGGAAACTGGAGTGCCATACAACCTGACTATTTCTCGGATATACAACTGAGCATATTGTTCCGCTGTGTCGGTAGACTTAACCGGCAAAAAGTGTGTTGACTTCGTGAGTCGATCAACAATCACCCAAATTGAGTCAAACTTACGCGGAGTGCGCGGTAATCCTTCCACAAAGTCCATATTAATAATTTCCCACCAGGACGTTGGTGTTCGACCTTCACTTGCTGACAATTTGGACATTTTTCCATAAATTCCTCCACATTCTTCTTCATATCATTCCACCAATAAACTTTCTTAAGATCATGATACATTTTTGTAGAACCTGGGTGCACGGAATACCTAGATGGGTGAGCTTCAGTCATAATTCTTTCACGGAGACCATCCACGTTTGGAACACATAGTCGCCCTTGGTACCTTAGTGTACCATCATCCATGCCAAGAGAAAAGGCCATGGTCTTATGTTTATGAATCCCCTCTTTCAATTGCACCAATAATGGATCGTTGTATTGCTTCTCTTTGACTTCTACAACAAGCGATGATTCAGCCCTATTTTGCACAATTACCCCTCATTCACTAGAGTCCGTAAGACGAACTCCCAAACTAGACAATCGGTGAACTTCCTTGGCCAATGGCATTTGATGTGCCTCCAAGTGATCCAAACTACCCATAGATTTCCGGCTAAGAGCATCTGCCACAATATTGGCCTTTCCCGGATGATATAGAATATCAATGTTGTAGTCCTTGAGTAATTTAAGCCATCTTCTCTACCTCAGATTCAATTCATTCTGCTTGAAAATATATTGAAGGTTCTTATGGTCCGTGAATATATCCACATGGACCCCATATAAATAATGACGCCAAATTTGCAATGCAAACACCACCGCCGCAAGTTCTAAATCATGTGTTGGATAGTTCTTTTCATGATTTTTGAGTTGCCTAGAAGCGTAAGCTATAACCTTGCCATGTTGCATTAATACACATCCAAGACCGATTCTTGAAGCATCACAATATACCACAAATCCTTCTGTACCCTCAAGCAGAGTCAACACCGGTGTCGTAGTCAATTTCGATTTCAATTCCTTGAAACTCTTTTCATATGTATCTGACCATTAGAACTTAATTGCCTTCTGCGTCAATTTAGTCACGGTGCCCCTACTACGCAATGTGACAAAACAATCCCCATAGACCCACACAGCCAAAATAGACTCACCAACTAGAGTAGATACAGAGAACGACTCATGAAGTCATTCCGGTTCTAGCCCAAATTCCATAGCAACATAAGGAGTAGCATATGACAAAGTGGAACTGGGATCAATAAGAGCATACACATCATGATATTGGACAATCAATATACTTGTGACAACATCTGGAGAAGCCTCTGAATTTTGGCGACCCCTCATAGCATAGAAACGGCCAGATCCTCCTGAATTATGTGCTCCACCTCTAGCTGCACCCCGCCCTGTGGGTGTTGGAGTGCCTCGAGCTGGAGGAGGTACTACAGATGTAGTAGCTGTAGAACTGGCTGGCTGTGTTGGGCCCCTACCCGCACCCTGGCGGGATGAACGACAATCCCTCTGAATGTGATACCTCAATCTGCATCTGTAGCATATGGGTAAGTCCATGTAGCATATTCCTAAGTGCATCTTTCTACAACGAGGGCATGAGGGCCTCCTCTACTGCTGGAATCTACCACCATGACGAGCCTGCTGATAGGAGCCCATGTTGCCCTGACTGGGCCTGAAATAGCTCCACTGCTGCTTCTGACTGGGCCCTGATGGCGGTGCACTAGCCGAAGACTGAGCAAAGGAATGGGATGACCCTGACAACCCTTCCCTGAATGTTGACTTGCCACCACCAGAAGAACCACCAAAGTTGCCCGCAGACCGGGCCCTATTAATACCCTCTTGCTCCATTCTGTTCCTTAGTTTGCGGGTCTTTGTGGCTTGAGAGAATGCCACCATCTTTCCATAGTTCATATCAGAATTCAAAGCTGCTGTAGCAGCCTCATTAATTACCAAGGGACTAAGGCCTTGTACAAATCGGCGTACTCTAGACCCCATAGTGGTCAACATGTAAATAACATACTTAGACAGGTACGCAAATCTCATATGGTAATCCCACACACTCAGGCTACCTTGCCTCAAGTTCTCAAACTCAGCAGCACGGGTTGCCTTAGTCTCAGTAGGCAAGAAATGGTCAATGAAAGCATCGGCAAACTCACCTCACCTCGCCGGAGGGCTCCCTTCTTCACGGGACTCCTCCCTTCGCACAGTTAGGCACTGCTTTCTTCGGCACATTTGAAAACCCCTGGTGTCTCCAGAGTCAACTCCATTTGGCAAGGGAGCTCGAATTTGTCGATTTGGGGGTTAATTTGGCAGTGCATTAGATTGGAAAGTACTTCTAAGGGATATTTATTGTCCTCGGATCAATTGGTCAGTGGTCAAATCTCTTCTTCTTCATCATTATTGTGTAGTTTGAGTTCTGTAATTTTTAACCCAAGTTTATAATTTATTCGTCGAAAGCACACACTACAATAATTTAGACAATAAAATCTACTTTGTCTCATCAAACTCTGAAAAAGGAGCTCCAACCCCGCCGGCTGCTCTTTCACAGTTTCCACCCCCTCTCTAAACTCTTCTTTTCCATTTCACAGTTTAATTTATCAACCCTACAAAGTTTCTCCTCATTTTCATTTTCATCCAAGATCTCTTCGATTTATTTTTGTTTAATTTTCTAGTTTTTTTGGTTGTAAATTATTTTGGTTATAAATTATTTTGGTTATATATTCTTTTGAACAACCATCCAAACGAGCTAGAGTTCAGTTTGCAACTCAAACATAGTCCAAAGGCCTGCTTGGGTCTTCTCTTTTTAATTCTAATTCAAAATCAATAAAGAAGATCATTCCCTCTGATTTTAATCGTATCCTATCTGTTTAATCTTTAAAGGGTCAATTTTGAGTTTTAAGTTTTTTTAGTGCATTTTTTGGCGGTATTTGGCGACTGTTTCTGTACATAATATTTTTGCTATTCGGAGATTTTATCGATTGCGGAGGTTTCAGCTTCTTCATCGGATACTTCGTTTTGTAAATCTGAACCGGTTTTTGCTCGGTTCGGGTCGGGTTCTGGATTTTTGAAGCTCCGATTTGGTCAGGAGTCTGAAACAAGTGCCGACATTGCGTTCGATCTTCGAACTTCACAGTCTCGTTATTGGGGTTCCGGCGAGCCTTGGGCAAAGCGGGAAGGAACTTCCAATATAACTGTTGTGGACAACACCTTTCTCGGCACTCGTGGTGGACAACACCTTTCTCGGCACTCGTGGTGACTTCAGGTTCTATTGTTCTTGCTTTGAATTT
>AWOL01S0035362.1:0-77748 GCA_000715115.1 Nicotiana otophora
TAAGCCTAAGGGCTACTCTTACTTTCAATTCGAGCAAACACTAACTCGACCATTAAACCTAAGGGTTACTCTTACTTCGAGTTCGAGCAAACACTCAATCGACCATAAATCCTAATGGCTACTCTTATTTCGAGTTCGAGCAAACATTCACTCGACTGTTAATCCTAAGGGCTACTCTTATTTTGAGTTCGAGAAAACACTCACTTGACTATTAAGCCTAAAGGCTAATCCTATTTCGCGTTTGAGAAAACACTCATTCATCCATTAAGCCTAAGGGCTACTCTTAATTCGAGTTCGAGCAAACACTCTCTCGATCATTAAGCCTGAGGGCTACTCTTAATTCGAGTTCGAGCAAACACTCACTCGACCATTAAGCCTAAGGGCTACTCTTATTTCGAGTTCGAGCAAACACTCGCTCGAAAACTAAGCCTAAGGGCTACTCTTATTTCGAGTTCGGTAAAACACTCACTCGACCATTAAGCCTAAAGGATACTCTTTTTACGAGTTTGAGCAAACACTCACTCGACCAATAATCCTAAGGGCTACTCTTATTTCGAGTTCGAGCAAACACTCACTCGACCAATAATCCTAAGGGCTACTCTTATTTCGAGTTCGAGTAGACACTCACTCGATCATAAAATCTGAGAGCTATACTTATTTCGAGTTCGAGCAAACACTCACTCGACCATTAAGACTAAGGGCGGTTTGTTCATTTCGAATCTAAGAAATAATTCTCACCTAACCATAAAGCCCAATGACCACATTGATTCAAGTTTGAACTATTACCCCGAAACAGGAACTACGCGTCAAGCTTAAAAAGGCTACTCTGCCTCAAGTTTGAGCAAACCATTTCATTTGGCAACAATCTATCAAGCCTAAGGGCTACCTCAGTTCGAGTTCGAGCATTCACTCGTTGACTACCTATAAGAAACGGTCGAGCGCAGTACCTACTATCGGTCCTTACAATCTCAATCTTGGACCTTCGAATAATTATTCAATGCTAAGGCACTTTCGAATAAGTTTTCAAAGGGAGAAAGATTCAGAAGCTATGAAAGGAAGAAAGTTTTTATATTCATGTCAAAATCATTTACAAAGGAAAGACGGCCCAATCAAAATTTCTTTGCGGAAGACCGAAATGGTCTTATAGACAACACAAAAAATACTAAAAGGACTTAGTCCTCTCCAGGAGCAGCATCTTCACCCTCGAGGCCTTCTTCACTCTCAGAACCACTCGTACTCTCGGTATCATCATCATCGGGAAAGGCCAACACTCTGGATTCGGCTTCGAGCTCTTTTGCATTCTCGATCTCGGTTGAAAGATTAAAGCCACTAGCGTGGATCTCCTCTAGAGCTTCCCTCTGAGATTGGCATTTAGCATATTCGGCAACCCAATTTGCTCGAACTTGAGCAGCCTCAGCAACCTCTTTTGCTTGAACCGGAGCGGATTCAGCATCGGACCGGTAAACAGCAACCATTACATCAGCATTAGCCATGGCTATTTCAGCCTTCGATTTGGCCACTGTCAGTTCTGAGGCCAATCTCTCTCGATTAGAATTCACTGAGCCTAACCTAGACTGGAACTCATCGATATCCTTGGCTTTCATCAAGGATCTCTCTTTCGAGCTTCGGCGTTGAGCCTCGACTGAGGCCAGTTGAGCCCGGGCAGCCTCCTTTTCAAAAGTAAGGCGGTCCATGTTCTTTTTCCACTCCTCGGCCCCCGCTTTCTTTGCATCTACCTCGGCATGAAGCTGCCCAATCATATCGAGCTTTTGCTGAACCTGGGGGACCAAACTATTAGCCTTCACACACAAATTAGTGTCATTAACTTCAAAGACTCTTTTTACCTGCGCGGACAAATTGGTTTGTTCTTTCCGAGTTGCTTCTAGCTCGCCTCGAAGTCCTCTTGCTTCTCCTTCCCTCTGCTCACTGAGAAGCTTGAAAGTATCTCTCTGCTCCATAAGCCCTCGAATTTCGGCTTCGAACCGGCTTAGCTCCCCTCGAGATCGGAAAAATGGCTCGTGATAGAGCACAAAAGCCTACAAAAAATAAAAGGGAGTTATACAAAAGAAGGAAATTACAAGTATGAAAGTTGCCAAAGATAAAGCGAACTTACTCGATTCAGGGGCTGCTGAGTTTCATTGAATATATGAGGAATCTCTGTTTAGCCCGAGCCCTTCTTCGAAGCCTCTAAATCGTTCGGACCGGTAGAATATTCTACTCTAACAAAATAACCATGGAAAGGGTATTCCTCTCCATGAGCTCCCTTCCCATGATAGACCTACACAGCTTGGGCGTCATGTATCAGAAACTGAGAAAATGAAGGAAACGAAGGGGAATCACCGACCTCTATTGAACTGATTATGCCTTTCGAGGCGCCGCCTCCATCTCGGGGAACCTCGAACTCGGCCCCTGCACCAACATCAGCTACTTCTTCGATGGATTCGTTGCCCCAATGTAAAACATCCTTGGTTCCCATTTGCTCGAGAACTCGGTTCGAAGTCTTCTCCTCGACCTTGTCGGACCTAGGTGAAGCAAAATCAGTCCCCACCAATCCCAAAGCTTTTCAAATATCGGTGCCAGCCCGTGCACGGGCCACTAGTCCAGAGCTACCTTCTTCTTCTTCTTCTTCTTCTTCTTCTTCTTCTTCATATCTAAGACGCAAGACCGATTCCATAGTCAATGGGATTGTGATTCCCTTGGGCTTACGGACTATCCTCTTCTTAGGGTTTAGACCCTCGGAATCCGGGGTCCTTTTTCTCTTACTTTCCTTTTACGGCTTCGAAACAGGCGGCAAAACTTCTTCACCACCAGACGGGGGCCTCATGATTGCATCATTTCCGAGACCTGCGAAGAGAGAAGATAACTAAATGCATGTTTCGAATAAACATTTCACCTCGACCGACAAACGAATCGGTAGACAAAACTGAAAGCTTACCATGAGTACGAGCTTCCCATCAACCTTTTGACAAATCACGCCATGAGCGCTCGACAAATGATGACGTCGAGACCAGGTTTTTGACATAGTTCTCAAGGTGGGGAATCGCACCCAGCATTCATGCAACGACTGCATTGAGAAAGACACTAATAAGAAAGGATGAAGAAGTAAGACAAACAGAAATTTAAAATGGGATCATACTTATGTTTCATATTCCACTTCTCAAGAAATAACATGCTCTCAGCCGAGATCAGATCTGAGGTCTTCACTCCAACGAACCGGCCCATCCAGCCCTGATCCTCATCTTTATCTATGCTCGACATGAACACCTTGGCGGCACGATGTTGAAGCTTTATCAGCCCGCCTCGGTAAAGTCGAGGACTATACAATCTTATAAGGTGGTCGAGGGTGAAGGAAAGCCTATCAATTTTGCTCATAAAGAAACGGATCAAAATCACGATCCTTCAGAAAGAAGGATGAATTTGGCCGAGGGTCACCTGGTATTTCTTGCAAAAATCGATGATGACTGGATCGAGGGGACCCAGCGTAAAAGGGTAAGTGTAAACACTCAGATACCCTTCCACGTGGGTAGTGATCGATTCCTCCGGTGTCGGTATCATGACCTCTTTGTTTACACAATTATAATTTTTCTTCACCACATGAAGGAAACTTACTGGTATCGAGTATATGTATCTCGATACCGGCTCGCATCGACCGACAACCGAAGAGGGTTTGTCAATTTTAAAATCAGAATCAATAACACATCCCCCGGGAACGAGTTCTTCAAGGCGTAGCTCTACCAACGTTTTCTCACCGGCTGGCCTAGATGAGGAAGCAGCCTCTTTCTGAGGAACGATTTTAGATATCTTGTCCATCTATATTTTCAAAGAACAAAGAAGACGGGAAATTGAAATATTTCGGTGTTTGATGAAGAACAAACAAAGAACTTTTCAGAACCTGGAAATAGATAATTTTTGGAGAAGACGAAGAATTGTGAAGGATAGAATGAGAAGAGTTGAAAGTAAAAGTTTAAAATGATGAAAGAAGGGGGCTATTTATAGATTTGGCAATGACGGTTCAAAATCTGCAGTTGCCGGCCATCGTCTGACGCACATTTAATGCCTTTGTAACTGAACCAACGAGACATTTGGCACATACGTTATAACCGGGCTCGATGCAGACGTCGGTGTATATCTAGTCATATCGTTTCTCGCCACATTCTTTCCGAGACACGCGGGGACTATCTGTATACGTTCAAATCCGAGTTTTCCCTTTGTGTAATTAGTCGAGATTGGAACGTGATGAACCGAGGGTCGTCATTGTAACATCGAGATAAGAAGTAAAGACAGATTATCGATCTCAAAATTCAAGGATCGATCAATATCGAGCTCGAGTCAAATATCGAGCTATGATATGAAGTAGTGTTATCGAGCTCAAGAGCCAGAGACCGATCAATACCGAGCTCGAGTCAATATCGAGCTCGAGATCTGGAGATCGACCAATACCAGGACCGACCAAGATCGAGCTAAGAGACAAAGAGCCATTGTAGCCGCACTAAGGGAGAGAATCTCGACGGAAATTAAGGAAAAACTATTAACTAATCTATCATGAGATCCCCACTATGTATTTTTATTATATCCAAAGTAGAATTTTTCCACTATATTAAGCGTGAGTATCATTTCTGTAAGGGACACATTGAACATCCAGAGAAGCATACATTGATACACTCTCATATTTAGAAATTATTGAGATTTACACATATATAGTGAAGATTATACTTTTTTGGACTTTGTATATTGATTCATCTTGTTCATATAAATATCATTCCCCACTTAATTCCGGTTGGTATTAATTTCTTTATACAATCAGTATTCGATATATTTTGTACTTATTTTTCTAATTTGTACCAAGTTATACCACGTGTCCTTAGAACTACTTATAAATTCAACTTTATCCGTTTTTCGGGTAAACGGAAACATTTTCAATAATCTTACTCATTCTTTTGTTTGTGACCTTATGTTTCTTTAAGGTGGTGGTTTTGGATTTTATTGATCGGAGAAGGCGGCAGCGAATTAGTGGCCAGTTGTGGTGTAGCAACTTTTTGATGGAATTTTTGACAATTTAATGCAGATCTTGGGGAATTTTTGACCTCATGTCTTTGCTGCTCTTTAACTTGAGAAATATAGCCTGTAGCCTTATCATCAATGATGCACTTGTGTTCGACTCACTGCTAACTCCATTGTAGCCTTTGTCGCGTATCTGAAGATTGCTAATTCCTCTCGCTTTCTTGAGTTTTTCTATTTTGAATTTCGATATTTCTAGAAATAAAAAAGTAATAGTTAGCTTAGGCTTTTGTGTGTTGGTTTGAGTTGGAAGGTGATGGTCTGTTTTCTTTCTACTGGTCAGCGGCAAGGGAGATTATTCGTCGGAAAATAGAGAGTTGAGTTAAGGGATATAATTGTAATTTTAAGTATTTTGTTTATATTTTATTTTAAAATAACACGTGTCATAGCCTTATTGATGCGTGATACTACACATAATTTAAAAAACTGGTCAGGAATAAAGTGATGTGTAATAGACACACTTCAAAAAGGTTGAATGTGTAAAATAATTTTCACCGCCAGAAAGTGTGTAATAGAGATTTGATCGATAGTTCAGCTGATAACTTATATATTTTGCCCCTAAAATATGGTATCTATGTAATTAAAAGCAGAAATACGGAAAGCGAACAAATATTGTTCATGAATTACTCAACCAGGCATGGTGTCTAAGCGACATAGCTATTTTCTAATGGCATGTGCTTTCAATAGAGTGTTGCCCGACAGCATAGCCACGTGCATACAAAAATTACACACACACAAAAGAAAAAGTTCCGGAAACAAAAGGAGAACAGAACTAACCCACTTGCTTCCGACAACAACAACAATTCAATATAATTTTATTAATGGGGTCTGGAAAGAATAGTGTGTATGCAGACCTTCCCCCTACCCTGGAGTAGAGGGGTTGTTTCCAATAGACCCTCGGCATCCTTCCCTCCAAGAACTCCCCACCTTGCTCTTGGGGTAACTCAAACTCACAACCTCTTGGTTGGAAGTGGAGGGTACTTACCATCAGAGCAACCCACCTTATCTAACCCACGTGCTTCCAAGCAGAATTAAAACTAAGTATTTTACATACAACTATCACATACGAAATTTAAATGCGTCGTCTACAAGACTAACTAGGATGACGTGCAGAGATAAATATAAAAAACTAGAAATCCGAATCACGAGCAAAGCTTCAACCCAAACAGTTTCCAATAACTGATCGCCGAAAATAAAGTTGAAACAACAGCTGCTATTGGTACTAGAACTTGATACTTTCAAATCATCATAACCTCGAAAGTTCCGAGCAGTGCTTAATTATATCAGCGAGGACAAAGAACCAAGCTTTTAAAAGTAATATTTTTGTTTATCCTAAAAAATAGATAACAATTAAATTTATAAATAATTTTAAGAATACGTGAATTTATTCAATACAAACGATAAATTACGTTAGATTACACATATAGAGGACGTAATAAATTGTCAAACCGCTTAAGGAGGGGGGAGGGAATTCCGGACTCAACAACAGCCTTAATAGAATATCTGCCCTCGATCCCGGACTCACAACAACTAGGCACTGATGAACAAAAGTGAGAACTTTGAATAAAGAGAAAATAATAGTATATTGCCTTGATATGTGTGTTATCGTGTTGTTCATGAATAATTAGATCCCCTTTATATAGTAGGGGAGTCCTACTCTAAATATAATTCCATAAAAGGTAAAATATTTATGTTTAACTAATCACCGCATTCCTGCCGTTACGTGCGGAGATCCACGCCGTGATATCCGGCTGGTCACAGATATCTCGACCAATTGTTGGTCGTGCTCGATAGCTCGGTGTGCTCTCCGAGGTCTTTGGGATTCAAATCGAACCCGGGGCCATGGCTCCGATACTCCCGAGTTTGGGCGCCCTGTCCGAATCTCGATTCGAGGGGATCCTTGCCTCGATTCTAGTCCCTTGTCATCACGCATCTTGCTCAATTTACCTTATTGGAAACCGGGGCGCCTCATGGGCCCGGTTTCATCCGTATACAGATAGTCCCCTCGTTTCTCGGAAGGTAAGTTTACGGAAACGACGAGAAACGAATGAGCCCTTCGATTCCTTCTTCAATACGCCGTGACAGAAATGACAAAGAACCCGAAACATCGCGTCATAATGACTTCAAATGCGTGTCAACCATCGGCAGGTCGTCCTTGGATGCGAAACGGCGCAAAGCCTCTATAAATACTCATTCCTTCGTTAAGTTTTTACTTTTTACCTAGCTTCTGCCTTCGATCCTTCAGGATTCCACTGCCTTTCTTCATATCCAACATTTTTACCTTCGTTCTTCAAGATATTTCAACAAGTTGCAAGCTTTTTTAATCTTCTACCCAAACCATCGTGCTTGATTTTCCTAGCAAGTTTTTACCCTTCATCACCCAATCTTCCTTCACACTTTCAAAATTTTTTCCAGATATCAATGGCGAAGACTTCAAAGACTATTCCCCAAAAGGGTGCTTCTTCTTCTTCATGACTGACCACCGAGGTCGAGGAGACCGCTGCCGACGTAGTTTTTCTCGGGAGACCCACTCTGGGCGTGGCTGCTGATGAACTGGCAGCCGTCCCTCCCTTGAAAATGTTCGTCCCCCGGGGGTGTTCGGTCGCGGACGACTTTAAGGTCGAAAAACCCTCATCGGTACAAGGCCGCTGCGAGGCGGTATCGAGGTACATTTGCTGCATCACCAAGGCCGTCCTTCCTGTGGTTCGAAAGGACTACGGTTGGGCGGGTAAGGACATAGTAATCCCCAGGCCTAACAACGACATTACTACCCATGTGGAAGGGTATTTGAGTATTTACACTTACCCCTTCACACTGGGCCCGGTGGACCCGGTAATACTGGAGTTCTGCAGAAGGTATGACGTATGCCCTGGTCAGATCCATCCGTCATTGTTGAGGATCATAATACTCATACGATTCTTTATGAACACAGTCAACTCTTGTTTGTTCACCATCGATCATCTACTCTGCCTGTATAGTCCCCGAATCATCCAGAGGAACTAATAAAGCTCGTACGCCGGGCTAGCAAAGCCTCATTTTCGAGCAACGACGAGGACCGGGATCGGGGCTGCCAAGGACGCTTTGTCCGGGTGAGGACCGCAGACCTGATCCCTGCACAATTAAGGACATTCACCGAGAAGTAGAATCTATCACGTAAGATACTTTCCTTTAGATGTTGTTTTTACGTTTTGTCTCCCTTTTCCTCATCAGTATTTATGGTGATGCAGCCCTTGCTCGAGTCCCAAACGCCATTCATCCGCACAAGGAGTGGATCGAGGGAATTTGCT
The DNA here is from genome assembly GCA_000715115.1 of Nicotiana otophora. Taxonomy (NCBI): domain Eukaryota; kingdom Viridiplantae; phylum Streptophyta; class Magnoliopsida; order Solanales; family Solanaceae; genus Nicotiana; species Nicotiana otophora. The sequence goes on from AWOL01S0035362.1 coordinate 8,346, forward strand.
CGTAGATGCCTTACTCTGAGCGCTCGTGGCATGAACTCTCGAAGGGCCGCTGGGAGGCCCGTACCCATGGTAAGATTTCTTTCCGGAACAAGTAACACTAGGCTCCCCTTTCTAGCATCATGTTCTCATTCCCTCTCTTTCCTTTTTGCAGGCTTGCCTAAGACCATTGAGCTTAGTCCTTTAGTGGGGGCGAAGACCTGTCCGTTGATCCTTCCACTCCGGGATAGCCCGGGGCTATAGTAGAAGAGAAGAAGAGAAGGAGGGCTCCGAGTTCCCCGAGCTCAGAGAAGAAAAAGCCGAGGAGACGGTTGGTCCGCAAGTCGAAGAAGAGATCCAGCTCCTGAGTGCCCGACTCAGAGTCGCTTTTCCAGCTTTGGGACGAGCCCGAGGAAAGTGATATTTTTGTGGCCCGCGAGCCATCTTTCCCCGAAGAGCAGGCGGTAGCCGAGGGGGAATAATGGAGGTTAACCCCCATCGGGTTCAGGAGGCTGGTGCAGAGGCGAGGTATGAGACCTCTCGAGATGCTGGTTCCGCTCTGCCCGGTGTCATAGAAATTTCGGGGTCACCTTTGTTCACATAGTCTATGTTTGACGAAGCCCGAGCGACGAAGGAGCTATCCAGCGAAAGGGCCCATGGTGCGGATGATCCCCTCCGTTCCTTTTTTGAAGGTGTGAACTCTAATGCTCTGGAAGACTTCTCCGGGTTGGATGATTTAGAGGTGCCGAGGAAAGGCTCATCCTCGGAGGTCGACGGGACAAACTCCAGCCCAAAATTAATCAACCGGTTCCCCGCCCCGAGCATGGACCCCCACCGGAAACGGTCAGTTATCATCACCGTCTCGGAGGATTCCCGGGTTCTTTTCGCCCCCGTCTGAGTAGCTAGCTACCTCCGGTTCCTGGTAATCGAATAAGACCAGACAAAAATAAATGAGGTAGATGTGCCGTGCTTGTTCAACAAAGCGCAGCAGGCGCTGAACTGGGTAAGGTGTCATTACACTTTTTAATCTTCAGACTTAGTTTTTGACATATCTCATGCCTCTTCTCTTTTATATTTTTGTGGGCCTCAGTACTTCATCATGAGGGTTTTCTTCTGTACAGGGCTGAGGTTAACCAGCTCGAGGACGAGGTCAAGGAGCTTGTTGCGAAGAAGGACATGTATAAGCATCTTAGCGAGCAACGCAAAGAAGCAGTCAAGAGTCTCTGGGATGAGTTGGAAGCGGCTCGAAAGAAACATGCCAACCTCATAGAACATGTAAAGATCTTTGAAGTTAGTGATGACAAGTTAGACGTGGCGACTAACGGCCAAAATGCGTAGGTGCAGCGAAAAGTTGACAGGATCGACCAACTCCGAGTAGAGATGAACGAGGTCAAGGCCATGGCCGAAGGGTGGAAAGGAAAAATGGACCGATTGGCCTCGGAGAAGGAGACTGAACGGAAGCAGCTGACGGCGGTGGAGTTCCAAGTCCGAGTGGCAAGAGAAAAGGCCAAAGCATGGCTCAACAAATTGAAGATTTCCACTCTCAGTTGAGCTCGGCCACTGCTGAACGGGATACTCTTGGCAAGGAGCTCGAGATAGCAATGTTCGTGTCGGAAACAACAAGGGATAATGCTGAGGATATGGTGGCCTAGTACAAGCATGATGTCGAAGAAGCCCAGGATCGCCTGAAAGTCAATATTGAGTACGTGAAGTGGCAGTCCCGAAGGGAAACTCTCGAAGAGGTCTATGCCTGGGGTTTCGATCTGTCAACCGAGACTGAAGATGTGAAAAGGCTCGAGGCCGAGGCCAAGAAGCTGGGTGACCCCGATGATAAGAAGGGCTCTGAAGGCTCCGGTGAACCCGAGGATGGAGACGACCCTGATGGCCCCGGTGACGAGGCGGGTTCCGGTGAAGATTGGGCTTAGGCGCCTTAGGAAGTTTTCTTTGTTTTTGTATTTTGTTCATTTTGTTCAGGCCATTATCATCAGCCTTTGTAAAGACTTTTATTTGAATGTATATAAGGCTTTTTTCACTTTGGCAATTTTCGAATTTATTTATTTTGGGTTTCCTCTTTACGATTGCAAAGATTTCAAATGCTTTAGCACGGAATAAAACGTAGTACTAAGGTATTGTTCGTAGGTTCGCACAAGACTCGTAGGGGCTCGGTATGACCTGAAGCTTTCCCCGAAGTGTTTGTTTAGATATTTTGAGATTATAATTTTGCCAAGGGTAGTATTTGAACCGCTTTGGAATTTTTGAAGGCTTTATGTTTTGATTACGGGTTTCGGACGTCTCCGGGCCATTTCTAGGGTGGTCGTAGCCTTTTAAGTTTAGGCACTTCCCAATAGGCTTATGTGCCTCCGGGCTTATAGCCCAAGCCGTCCGAGTTTTCTTTGGATGATAGTCCCCGAGTGGAGGTGATCTCTTGGATCCAGATAGAGGTGACCTTTGGGCTCGATATCCTTTAAGGAACAAAATGCTATAATTTTAAGGAAAGAATATGTATTTGCAAGGTGGAAAATTTCTTTCATTTCTGTGAGCAATATACAAGATCATAAATATGTATAGGCTTCGTGTTATGGCTTAAGTGGTCTATGTGGGCACGGTTCATTTGACCGTTTGGTCCTTACAATAAATCCTATCCACCGAGCCCAGACTATTCAAGCACAAAGTTTCCTTCCTTGCTAAAATCGTTATCCAAGGATGATGGCCCCCAGTATTCGAGGTCGATCATCGAGGAGGCTCAAATACTATTGATGTGTCCCTCGATTCCGGTTCATAACCGGTCTTCAATCCTAAGTTAGTACTATCTATTGTTGCCTCATTAAAAACCTCGTCGGAAAACCCATATGGGACAAAACTGGTTCAAGAGAAAAAGAGTGCAACGCATGCTTTCAAGCCTAATAGTTGCGTCATTCTTTGGCTGTTGCATGCAAGTATTAGTCGAATTCGCAACTGTAATGACCTGATAGGTCGTTTCGAGAGTTATAGCTCAGTTTTCCCAATTTCTGCTTCTTTTGTGCTTTACAGTTGTATTATGTCTTACCAGGTTGGTTGGTTCGGGTCCGGACTGAATTGGGACACTTAGTCTCTTAATTGGAAGCTTAAGTTAGAAAAGTCGACAAGACGCTGACTTGTAGGAAAACGACCTCGGATTTTATTTTTATGGTTCTGTTAGCTCCGTTATGTGATTTTGGACTTAGGAGCGCGTCCGGAATGTGATTTGGAGGTCCGTAGTAGAATTAGGCTTGAATTGGCGAAAGTTTGAATTTTGGCGATTTTGGCCGCACTGGAAATTTTGATATCGGGGTCGGATTGGATTTTCGGAAGTTGAAATAGGTTTGTGGTGTCATTTTTGACTTGTGTATAAAATCTGAGGTCAATAAGATGTGGTTCGGTAGGTTTCAGCGTCGTTTGTGGAATTTGAAAGTTTAGAAGATCTTTGGGCTTGAATCCGGGTGTAATTGGTGTTTTGATATTGTCTTGAGTGATACGAAGGTTCAACTAAGTTCGGATACGGTTATATGACTTGTTGGTATGATAGGTTGAGGTCCCGGAGGCCTCAGGGTGATTTTGGGTGGTTAATAGTTTGATGTGAGTTGAAGAATTACAGCTGAAGCTGCTGCTACTGGTGTAACCGCACCTGCGGAGTGGGAACCACATGTGCGAGCCCGCAGAAGCGAAGGAGGAGCCGCAGATGAGGCTAAGGAGGATCTGGGCAGAGGACGCAGGTGCGATGGCATTCCCGCACCTGCGATGGTTGCAGAAACGAATTTAGGACCGCATGTGTGAGTTTGGACCGCAGGTGCGATGCGGTTCCCGCACTCGTGAAGAGCGCAGATGCGGTCACTTGATCGCAGAAGCGGAGGTAGAGTTTAGGGATTTTTTCGCAGAAGCGGGGCTTTTCCCGCAGATGTGGAAATGGAACCGCAGGTGTGAGAAGTCTGGGCAGAACCTATAAATAGAACACTTCGAGATTTTTCACCATTTCCATCATTTTTGAACTCGGATTTGAGGATGTTGAGAGAGATTTCGGTGTAATCACTGAGGTAAGTTCCTTGTGCCTATTTATCTTCAATAATGGTGTTTTTCCACTGATTTTTACACCTAGTTGGTGAGTGTGTGTGGTAAGATTTGGGAGATTAGGGCTTGGAAATTGGAGAGTGAATTTTGGGGTTTTGGAGGGGCAATTGAGGTCGGATTTTTGTTGATACCCAATTTTTTCCTCATATTTTTCCAAATATATATGTATATATATACTTTCAAAATAGTACATATGCATCATCATTCGGTTTACAAGCATACACAAGTATTTTTCATAATATTCCATGATTTTTAAAGACTTTAAATCAATTTATTTTTATATTGTATTATATAAATATCCAATAATTACCCTCCTAATTATTTTTAACTTATCCTTTATACCAATATGAGGTTTTAAATATTTTCAGTGTACTTCGTATAATTACATTTGCATTTTTCAGGGCTAAATTGCACATTTTGCAATAATAGCCCATATGTGGATATAATTATATTATTTATATAAAAAATAACTTTTTATATTTTTATAATATTAAATAATTATTTTTAATCATTTTCTTGTACATATTACTTTTATATGCTCTAAAATCGCTTCTAATTGGTTCCGAAATATTTTCTTTCTATCTTGTTTGCATCTTAATAATTTGTTTTCCATGTCTATGTGTTCGATTTTTACACTATATAAACCCCCATTCTCTTTAGTAGACACTTTGTTTTTCACTATAGCCTCACTAGATCTAAAGCTTTACTCTGATATTGCATTCTATACTCTGATTTTGGCTGGCTGAAAGCCAAGGCCATTTAGTTATGAGATCTTGCTATTCAAATATTGTGGACTTTTGTTATTTTATGCATTTAATTTTCGCTTAACTGGTAAGTCACTTGACTTTTGCAATTTCATCGTTACGTGTCTCTGACTTGTATGTGTTCTTACTTCTGAATCCATGGTTCAATATGCTTCTGAGTTATGTTTAGGCATCATTCTGTCAACTTTATATGCTTTTAGTCCCTTTAGCATTTAACTGCTCTTAATGCCACCAGTTCTAAAGTTATATACTCCTAGCCTGATTAATCTGAACCTTCTTAAGATTTATTCAGTTAGTGAATTGACTCCTGAATGCTCATGAACATGTGTACTTACTTTGTCCTGAATCCCTGTAGTGGATGCCTCACATTTTTGTTAGACAGTGTTAAGACCTTCATTGTTAGTCATAATCTTCCTCTCTGCTTTTGTGTCACTCAACATGATCACTCGACCCCATACCCCTTTGGTATTTGCTTGTGATTTGGAACAATTGTCTCATCATGTTTGAATTGTTACTTTGCAATGTTAGGTTAAACATTTGTTATAATCGGATCATCTTTAGCTAATTAGACCACTATGACAAAGCTTGAATGCCTATATCTGCTACTTGACATGATTTTACCTTCCACTCTGTAGTAATAGTTTTGCATATGTGTCTTAATTTGTGATTGTAATCTCACCCCTGTGCTAACATGATGCCCTGCTCATTCTATGATTATTTTAATCATCACAATGTTGTCCTGTTTTCTTGGTAATAATACAAGGTTGTGTACTTAGCATACTTCAACCATATTTCAACATGCTTTGCACCTGTGTACAGCAATCTTTGTCAATCCTATAAATATGTTCTTTTCTCAACTTCTTTCCGCATATGACTGCTTCTGCGCTAAGTGTGGGACCTATTCCTCAGTTTACATTCAACCTTTTTTTAAAAGATATGTGATTTATTCAACTGGTTGCTTTGTTTGCTCAATTTGGTCGTGTCTGTTTAAATCCCTCAATTCCTGTTTCTCAACTTTGGTCCCTTCTTTCACTTGTCACCTAAGCTCTTTGAATCCCATTCTTAGCTGGCTGTAAGCCAAGTATACGTAGGTTCTGTCCTTTGACCTCCCTAGTGTGAGCACTGTTCAGGGTTCATTTAAGACCCTTGTGAACTCTGACACACTAGGACTTGGTCCCTAGTTCCTCCTCTGAATTATCTCTGTTAACCTCCCTAGTGTGAGCACTGCCCTGGGTTCTTGAAGCCCTTGGGAACTCTGACACACTAGGGCCTTGGTTCTATATGCTCAACTCTGTTTTAAGCCCACTGGGCGAATCACTTAATTCCTGGCTGCCTTATGTCCATGAAGATATAATTTTGGGCTGTTATGAGCCATGAGAATAAAGGCTTGGCTTGGCTGGGTATATCTTTGGGCCTGTTGTAGGCTCCCTATAGTTATTCTACTTTGTAATTTATTCCATTCGTTCTGGTCTGTAATAATTCTTGTAATAACAATTTGGGGTATTAGTAAAATTGGGAAAGGGATTTTATCTTACACTTGTATTGAAATGGGTAGAAATCCTGCTTATAGGTTCATTACTTTACTCAAATGTGCGTTAGAAATCCTGCCTATAGGTTCTTTGTTTGGTTCGAATGTGTTCTGCTTTTACTTGTTAGAAGCCATGCTTATAGGATATTGTATGATTAATATCTTAATGTGTGCATATGATTCTATTTACCTACGGTTTAATCTACAAATTAGATGCCATGCCTATAGGATCTAAAATTATTTTTTAATTATAGAAATCATGCCTATAGGATATAAAATCAGTTTTAATTCTAAAAATCATGCCTATAAAGTTTGAATCCGTTTTAATTATTGCCCTGCTCGTTTCTTTAAGAATTTGCAACACTGTTCTAATTACCATTCTAGAAACCATGCCCATAGGACTCGATTAAGAAATTCTGAATATATTCCTGTGATTACCATTGTTAGTTACTGCGTGAATCACTTAGACATCATGCCTATAGGTTTTAATCCCTTATACCTACAATCAGTAGGCAATTATATCGGTTTTAGAAATTTTATTAAGAGAAAAGGCTTTTATGTATAAAATGTCTGCTCATTAAATTCAGTGTCACATAGAGATCCTGCCTATAGGGTTCTGCAACCTTAACTTATTAAATTCTGCAATTGTCGATACTAATCAGTTTGGCGTGCATTTGATGTCTAAATGAGGAGGGTAACTTGAGCCCATACTTGTTTCTATTTGAAAGCCCTAACTATTTTTGTATGTCGCCTAGTTTTCTCCTTTTGAGCAACCTAAGTTAAGGTCTAGAACCACCGTGAAATAGAGATCCAAATGACTCCTGGACCCTAGGCATGGGACGGGTAGTACACGCATAGAGTACGACTTAGAATTAACTAGAGCGCTTTAGGTAAACAACTTAAAGATAGTAATCGGGTAACAGGAGATGATAGTCTATGCCCGCTGAATAATATGAGTAACACCCCGTCTTGAGGGAGTTACGAAGTATTATTTATGTTGCACGGGGTGATCCTTTAGGCTAAAAAACTTAGGACCCCCCATTTCTGTTTTAAAAAAAATAGTTTATTTCATTTGTCAATTGTTTCTTTTTTCTTAGACTAATTCACATGATTTGAGTTCGACTGGGACCCACCGTTGTGGACCTCGAGGAGTGCCTAACACCTTCACCTCGAGGTAATTTGAGCCCTTGCTCGATCTTTGGTGACGCAAACTAGTAAACCCGAGTCATTTGCAATAGGTGCCCTAACGCACCTTAATCCGTTAGGTGGCGACTCTCTCTTTTAGTAATCCTTCCTTATAAAAGAGTTGTCAATGTCGAAATCCGATTTCGTGAGAAAGAGGGGCGCGACAGCATGGCGACTCTGCTAGGGATATCCTTAGGCTCTTACCATAATGAACTTGGTCTGTGTGAATTAGTCTCCCTCGATAAGCGTGTCTTTATTATTTTATGCTCAAATTCACCGTTTATTTGCTACATGCACACCCTCTTCCCTATTTTCCCTTTTACATGAATTTACATGCAACTTTTTGTTTATCCTTGTTCGCTGGCTTCAATCTTTATGTCTTTCTCAATCCCTACCCCTTTTACCGCTTTATTATAATTTTTTCGTTATGCGAACTAACTCCTTCTTTGTTTTTCTTTCTTTCTTGTCGTTACATTTATTAAATACCGCATTTATCGCTTTCATCATGCAAAATACTTGATAAGGTATCGTTTTATTTTTTCCATAATTACCTGCTCTGCATCATATTCCACTCGTGTATAATTAATACCATAGAGCTCTTCCTATATCACCCTTTTTAAATTTGGAAAGGCTTATTTGCGGTAACACTAGTCGATCAGTGGTGTAGTTGACAGTTCCGTGCCTTTCCCTTTCAAGTTGTCCGCTTGAGGGTACCGGTCTAGACTTCTATAGAAAACCCTACTCTGATGTTAACTGTGCATGCATCATGTCCAAACTTAGCATGAGTTAGAATGTTGTTCGCATAATAACTCTCTAAGGAAAGCCTTGTCCAAAGGCCATCAGGATTTCCATAATCCCAATGGGCACGATCATGATATGTGCATTATTTGGAAAAAACGTGCCGATATGCTAATCATTAATGTGTAAGTAGTCAAACCCGGAGGGGGAAATGAAATGAGGCAGTTATCGGCATCAAGTTTCTCCAAATCTATGTGTCGCTAGGCCTACCTCAGGCATAATGAGGTCCCCAAAATTAGGACGTGAATTTATAATTCTGCAATACATGTTTAAATACTGCAAATATCCTTCCAAAATCCCCTACTGACTTGTTTACCTTTTTGTTTTTCGTCTTTTCTTTGTTTATTCCCATCCCCTAAGATTGGTTCTTGCATACTAGCATCATCAGCGTATCATACCAGATCCAGAGGCCCTCCACCTCCTCCTCCTCCAAGTGATCCTAAAGTAAGGGAAAGGCTAAGATGGATTACATGAGTGGTATCAGGAAAGATAACGCTTCTCATGCGGAAAATGTTGAAACTTCAGATGGTCGGAGTACTCCGGCACAGAATGATTTGGTTCTACGGTTGGAGCAGAAAATACTGGAATTGCAAGAGGAACTTGAGCAGGTCCGCAACTTGGCAAACCTCTCCCTCACCTTAAACATCCTGGATATTAAACAACAGAATGCCCAAAACCCAGCACCTCCTCAAAACACACCAAACCAACATCCACAAAATCCTCTCGCACCTCATCAATACGCCACACCTCCTCAAAATCCTAACCCTCCATCAGTGCCAACTACTCCTCAACACCAACATCTTCCAACTAAGTATCCACAAACTACTACCTACCATTCTCCTCAAAATACACCGCAACCTACCCCCGATCTGCAGAATTCAACCAATAATCATCACTACACCCAAATCCCTAGTATCCACCAAAGTAACCCCATATACGTAGAAACTCTACCTCACCCCACTCAACAAATCCCATACACACCATAGATCCTCTGCCATATTCTTGATTAGCATTGAGGGTTTGAACTATGAAGATCGGTGTATTCAGCCAGACGTAGAACTGCCGGAGGGTTACAAACCTCCTAAGTTCGAGATGTTTGACAGAACAGGTGACCCAAAGATGCATCTAAGGACATATTGTGACAAGCTCGTAGGAGTTGGAAAATATGAAAGGATTCACATGAAACTGTTTATGAGAAACCTCACTAGAGACGCCCTATCATGGCACATCAGCCAAAATCCAAAGAAGTGGGTTAGCTGGGTAAGCATGGCATCGGATTTCATGGATCGGTTCAGGTTTAATACAGAGAATGCGCAAGATGTATTCTATATCCAGAATCCCAAGAAGAAGCCAACAGAGACTTTCCGCGAGTATGCTACTCGATGGAGGTCGGAAGCTGCGAAAGTAAGGCCGGCATTGGAAGAGGAGCAGATGAACAAGTTCTTCGTCCGGGCCCAGGATCCACAATATTACGAAAGGTTAATGGTTATCGAGAATCACAAATTCTCCGACATCATCAAATTAGGGGAAAGGATTGAAGAAGGGATCAAGAGTGGAATGGTAACTAATTTTTAGGCATTACAGGCTACGAATAAAGCTTTGCAGACAGGGGGTATATCCAAGAAGAAAGAAGTAGGGGCTGTGATGGTAGCCCAAGGTCCAAGATCTCTTCTTACATACAAAACACCTCCACCCACATATCAGCTTTCACCTCCCAGATATCCACAACCTGCCACTGCCTACCATACTTATAACACCCAGCCAGCATACTATTACTCCCTGCCAGCCCGTCGAAACTATCAAAAACCTAGACCAAATTTCGACCGCATGCCGCCCAGACAATACACCCCTATTGCTGAACCTATCGATCAGTTATCTGAGAGACTGAATGCTGCTGGATATGTCACCCCTATTGCCGCTATTGCCATGGAAAACTCTTCTCAATGGGTCAATCCAAATAAGACATGTGCCTATCACTCAGGCATGAAATGTCATACTATTGACGAGTGTCGTGCTTTGAAGGATAAGATTCAGACATTAATTGACACAAAAGTTATACAGGCAAAGGAGGCTGCACCCAATGTCCTTAACAATCCTCTCCCGGATCACAGGGGCGGAGGGGTAAACATGATAGAGACTGATGAAGAATGGGACTCAGAGGGGTCAATTGGACTCATTCGAGAAGGGGATAATCCTGAAACATCTCCAGTCACTCTCCCACCTATCATGGTATAGATACAGCCACCAGTCGAAGTTGAAGTAGCCACACCGACCCCGTTCGAGGTGGAAGTAACAACACCTATAGCTACACCTTCTCCGTTTGAAGTAGAAGTGACCACACCCTTCACTGTGACGGCAGCACCTACACTATCTTATAAGTCTAAAGCTATACCATGGGATTATGTTGCAGAAGCAAGGAGGAAAGGAAAGGAGAAAATGGAAGAAACTGGTGCAACACAAGGTATGACCAAAACTGGTAGGGTTTAAACGCCCGAGCATTTGGGGGGAACAAGTAAAGAAGCCGTTTCCAAGCAGTCCATCATTGAAACCGGCCCGGATGATCTTTGGAGAAAGGTGCAAGCAAGGAAGTATTCTGTGGTTGATCATTTGAACAAAACCCCTGCTCAGATATCCATTCTATCACTACAGCAGAATTCTAAGGCACACAGGAACGCGTTGATGAAAGTGTTGAATGAGGCTTGTGTACCCAACAACATTACTAGTGGAGAGATGGCCAATATGGTAGGACAAGTGTTGGAAAGCCATAAGATCACTTTTCATGAAGACGAGCTACCACCAGAAGGACTAAGTCACAACAAGGCACTGCATATCACAATGCAATTTGAGGATAAGTTCATTGCCAGGGTCCTGATAGATGGGGGTTCGAATCTTAACATATGTCCACTAACTACTCTGAAAAGATTGGGTAAAGGCCTACACGAGATACGAGCAGGAAGTATGAATGTGAAAGCAATTGATGGGTTTCAAAGGGCCACAATTGGGGAGACCAACCTCAGCCTACAGATGGGCCCAACCTGGTTTGATGTTGAGTTTCAAGTGTTTGACATATCTGCTACCTACAACCTATTATTGGGACGACCTTGGATACATGCCGCTAGGGCCGTAGCTTCTACTCTATATCAGGTCGTGAAGTTTGAGTGGAACCATCAGGAAGTGATCATCCATGGGGACGAAATTAATCCCATTTGCACCAGTCAAACTATTCTAGTCATCGATAATACAAGGAAGTTGGGTGGAGAAACATACCATCGCATCGAGCGCGTCAACGCAATTGAAAAGGCCAAATGGTGGAGCAGTAAGATAGAAGGCATATTGGCATGGACAAGGTATGAGCCTGGCAAAGGTCTCGACAAGAATCTCCAGGGATCACCAAACTAATATAGCTAAAGCGTCACGGTACAACTTTTGGGCTTGGGTATGAATACACCTGGCACGAGTATCAGAATTGGCTGCCATCATGGCGTGGTCCTTATTGCCCTCTAGAGCAACCAGTACCATATTTGAACCAGTCATTTCACCAAGCTGACATGATGTGAGAGTCCGAAGAAGATGAAGTTCTAGCCGGTATAAGGAATATGTTTTTGGATGATGGAGACATGGATTGTAGTGCGATAGTCGAGGAGGAGGAAGGCCTCATTATTCAGACCATGGAGAAGGGAGCTGGTCTCAAGAATTGGATTGCTGCACCATCAAGGGCCCATCGAGTTCCCAGGTAGCCTGGCAATTTGCATAATTTATTTTAAAAGCAATTTTAAGAGCATTTAAGACGTTTTCAACATTTTGTTTTAAGCATGTTTTGTTTTGAAATAATTGCTCGGGTCATCGAGCCGCACCTGTTTGACATTTTCAAGATTTATCTAAATGCATTACTTTTTTTAGTATTTATTATTATTCTTTACGTTTTTCTCTACAGTATTATTATTACCTATCCCGATGAACTTATGACTGTGACATGTAATAAGACAACGCAACATAAGAATGATGATTCAGAGGATCTGGAAGAGGATATAATGCCCGAGGAAATTGTCAGAGAAGTGGAAAACTTTGAAAACAAGCCTAAGTCCAATTTGGATGAGACTGAAACAGTTAATCTAGGAAACTCCAAAACAGTCAAGGAAACACGTGTAAGCATTCACCTGTCACCATCAAAGAAAGAAGAATACACTCATTTCTTGAAGGAATATGAGGATATCTTTGCATGGTCCTATGATGATATGACCGGTTTAAGCACATCCATAGTGGCTCATAAACTACCTACCAACCCAATGTGTCTGCCAGTAAAGCAGAAACTCAGAAAGTTCAAGCCAGATATGACTTTGAGAATCAAAGAAAAAGTCATCAAACAGATCAAATCTAAGGTTCTCAGAGTGGTTAAATATCCAACTTTGTTGGCTAACATCGTGCCAGTTCCGAAGAAGGATGGGAAAGTCAGACTATGCGTCGATTATCAAGATCTAAACAGAGCAAGCCCCAAAGATGATTTTCATTACCCAACATACACATACTGATCGACAATTGCGCCAAGCATGAACTCCAATCCTTTATGGATTGCTTCGCGGGATATCATCAAATCAGGATGGATGAAAAGGATGTCGAAAAGACAGCTTTTATCACACCATGGGTGGTGTATTGTTATAAAATGATGTCGTTCGGTCTGAAGAATGCTGGGGCCACTTATATGAGGGCCATAACAACTATTTTCCACGACATGATACACAAGGAGATAGAGGTATATGTGGATGACGTCATCATCAAATCCAAGAAGAGTACAGATCACATAGCATACTTGAGGAAAGTTTTTGATCGACTTTGGAGGTACAATTTGAAATTGAATCCCAAAAAATGTGCCTTCGGGGTCCCCATAGAAAAGTTGTTAGGATTCATCGTCAGCCGCCGAGGAATTGAGCTAGACCCATCAAAGGTCAAGGCTATNAGATCACATAGCATACTTGAGGAAAGTTTTTGATCGGCTTCAGAGGTACAATTTGAAATTGAATCCCGCAAAATGTGCCTTTGGGGTCCCCGCAGGAAAATTGTTAGGGTTCATTGTCAGCCGCCGAGGAATTGAGTTAGACCCGTCAAAGGTCAAAGCTATCCAGGATTTACCACCACCAAAGAACAAGAAGGACGTGATGAGTTTCTTGGGACGTCTCAACTACATCAGCCGCTTAATAGGACAATCAACTGAAATATGTGAACCGATTTTCAAAATGCTGAAGAAGGATGCCGCCACTAGTTGGGCTGAAGACTGTCAGAAAGCTTTTGACAAAATCAAGGAATACCTGTCCACACCACCAGTCCTAGTCCAGCCAGAACCTGGTAGACCACTACTACTCTACCTTTCCGTACTAGATGGGGCTTTCGGTTGTGTCTTGGGACAACATGACGAGACAGGGAGAAAAAAGCAGGCCATAAATTATCTGAACAAGAAGTTCACACCCTATGAAGAATGGTACTCTCTACTAGAACGCACTTGTTGTGCTCTAACATCGATAGCCCAAATTGAGGCACTACTTTTTTGCTTATACCACACACCTCATATCGAGAATGGATCCACTGAAGTACATCTTTTAGAAGCCTATGCCTACAGGAAAGTTGGCCAAATGGAAAATATTGTTGAGTGAGTTTGACATCATCTATGTAACTCAGAAGGCAGTCATGGGACAGGCATTAGCAGATCATCTTGCAAAAATTCCTATAGGAGGAGAATACGAACCACTGAAAACATATTTTCTTGATGAAGAAGTGTCTTTCGTATGAGAAGATATTACTGAATCCTACGATGGTTGGAGAATGTTTTTCGACGGAGCTGCAAATTTGAAAGGAGTCAGTATCGGAGCTATTTTGGTGTCAGAAACTGGTCAACATTATCCGGTGTCCGCAAAACTCAGGTTTCCATGCACCAATAATATGGAAGAATATGAAGCCCGCATATTAGGACTCAATTTGACCGTTGACTTGAATATCCAGGAATTACTGGTAATTGGCGATTCAGATCTGCTGATACATCATATGCAGGGAGAATGGGCTACAAAGAATACCAAGATATTACCATATCTATATCATGTGAAAGAGATGATGAAGAGGTTCACGAAGATAGAGTTTAGACATGTCCCGAGAATCCAGAATGATTTCGCAGACGCATTTGCCACTTTGTCCTCCATGATACAGCATTCGGACAAGAATTGCATCGACCCCATTCTGGTAAGGATTCATAATCAGCCAGCTTACTGTGCTCATGTTGAAAAAGAAGCAGACGGAAATCCATGGTTCCATGATATGAAGGAGTACTTGGCAAAAGGAGAGTACCCGGAGCATGCAAATCATACTAAAAAATGCATGCTCCGAAGATTGTCCAACCATTTCTTCCAATGTGGAGGGATTATGTACAGAGGGACTCCAGACTTAGGATTATTACAGTGTGTTGACGCCAAGGAAGCCTCGCAATTGCTCGAAGAGATACACTCTGGAACTTGCAGCCCACATACGAATGGTTTCGTCCTGGCCAGGAAGATAATCAGAGCCGGATACTTTTGGATGACTATAGAAACAGACTGCATCCAGTATGTCCAGAAATGTCATCAGTGCCAGATACATACAGATATGATACGGGTACCTCTAAATGCACTTAATGTAACCAGTGCACCTTGGCCTTTTGCTGTCTTGGGAATGGATGTCATTGGACCAATCGAGCCCACCGCTTCAAACGGGCACATGTTCATTCTAGTGACCATCGACTATTTCACAAAGTGGGTTGAAGCTGCATCTTACAGAGCTGTAACCAAGAAAGTCATCGCAGATTTTGTCAGAGACCACATTGTTTGTCGATTCGGGGTTCCAGAATCCATCATCACTGACAATGCTGCCAATCTCAACAGTGATCTAATGAAAGCCATGTGCGAAACCTTCAAGATCAAGCACAAAAACTCCACAGCATACTGACCCAAAATGAATGGAGCTGTGGAAGCCGCCAACAAGAACATTAAGAAGATACTAAGGAAGATGGTAGAGAATCACAAGCAGTAGCACGAGAAGTTACCATTTGCCTTATTGGGATACCGTACCACAGTCCGTATGTCAACCGGGGCAACTCCTTACCTATTGGTCTACGGTGCTGAAGCCGTCATCCCCGCCGAGGTAGACGTGGAATGGATAAGAAGCCGCTACGAGCAGTTAGCTCTCATTGATGGGAAAAGAATGAATGTGGTGTGTCATGGTCAGCTTTATTAGAACAGAATGTCCAGAGCTTTCAACAAAAGGGTCAAACCCAGAAAATTCACATCAGGGCAGTTGGTGTTGAAACGGATCTTTCCACATCAGGATGAAGCCAAAGGAAAATTCTCACCCAACTGGCAAGGGCCTTATATGGTCCACAGGGTACTAACAGGAGGAGCACTCATACTCGCAGAGAGGGATGGAGAAATTTGTCCAAAGCCTATTAATTCAGACGCAGTCAAAAGATACTATGTCTAAACTTTTGCATTTCTTCATATGATGTAATTGAACTATGCTTGACATGATTCCCGTTTAAGAAGTGATACATAGGCAGCCCTATGGTTTCGGTCACAATACAATAAAATTTCCATTTTCCCCATAATCGGAAACTAGGGCAGAATTTTGAGGAGGACCCTCAAAATTCCGAAGCAAGTTCAGCCAACGGCACTGTATGCGGAACAACCAGAGATTCGTCTAGGTAACTGGGCAGAATTTTGAGGAGGACCCTCAATATTCTTTGGCAAGAAGGTCGCAATGTCTCTAACAATGTCGCAGTTATTGGTTCATCTAATCAATTTTTTAAATTGCACATTACTATGTTCTCAATAACTATGCATGCATATTTTTTTTCGAAAACTTTATTCTTAGCCTGATGCTACCCATGGTAACTCAGACAAGATTTCAATGCGGAACAGAGCAAAGCAAGAAGACAAAGGCACGATCCAACCTCCCCCACAAAACTCACGATTGTTCTTTGAATGTAGGAACAAGAGATAGTCGCCAGTACGTGCGCACCTTAGAATAACTGTTTTCACAACAACAAGGCTACCGAACTCATCCACAGCTAAGAAATACTCCGCTATCACTTATTATGTATTCGCTGCATGAGACTAAGCATTGTCTCCATCCTGCATGAGGCTAAGCCTTGCCTCCTCAACTGCAAAAGGCTAAGCATTGCCTTCCATTGCATGAGACTAAGCACTGTCTCAACCTTGCATGAGGCTAAGCCCTGCCTCCTCAACTGCATAAGGCTAAGCATTGCCTTCCATTGCATGAGACTAAGCACTGTCTCAACCTTGCATGAGGCTAAGCCCTGCCTCCTTAATTGCATAAGGCTAAGCTCTGCCTTCCCATTGCATGAGACTAAGCATTGTCTCTAATCTTTGCATGAGGCTAAGCCATGCCTCCTCAACTGCATAAGATTAAGCATTGCCTTCCATTTGCATGAGACTAAGCATTGTCTTCATCCTGCATGAGGCTAAGCCCTGCCTCCTCAACTGCATAAGGCTAAGCATTGCCTTCCATTGCATGAGACTAAGCACTGTCTCAAACTTGCATGAGGCTAAGCCCTGCCCCCTTAATTGCATAAGGCTAAGCTCTGCCTTCCCATTGCATGAGACTAAGCATTGTCTCAAATCTTTGCATGAGGCTAAGCCCTGCCTCCTTAATTGCATAAGGCTAAGCTCTGCCTTCCCATTGCATGAGACTAAGCATTGTCTCAAATCTTTGCATGAGGCTAAGCCCTGCCTCCTTAATTGCATAAGGCTAAGCTCTCCCTTCCCATTTGTAACACCCCGGATATTTCACAGTTCTTAAGTGTAAAGCCCGATGAAAGTTACAAAGAAAATAATGTTTCATGGTGCCGGACTAGGCTTACGTGTTTGAGGACTAGGCTCGGACTTTTTGGGTTGAACAGTGCACGGGAAAGTAAAGGAAATATTTTGCCGGAAAAGTGCATTTATGCGGTCCATTATGCGACCGCATAATCACTCTGCGGGCTGCATAATGACCGTAGAAGTGAGCAGGATAGGGCCATTCTGGAAGCAGCTATGCGGTCGACTATGCGACCGCATAATTGTTATGCGATTCATTATGCGACTGCATAATAGTTATGCAGACCGCATAGTGACCGCATATACAAACAGTTCTTTTGGCTATTTGTTGTAACCAATTATGCGACCGGTATACGGTCCGCATATCTGTTATGCGATCGCATACCTTATTCCGGAGCTCCATTTTTGAGTTTTTTAAACCCCACCCTATTTCATTAAATACACTCATTGGGACAGTTTTGAGCTATAATTTGATATTTTAGAGTGAGAGAGAGTACCCTAGAGTGAGAAGGTATTCTTCAATTATTGTTCTTCAATTCTTGCTCAAGTTTTGGAAGATTAAGAAGGGAAGCTCACTAGGTCTTCATCCTAGAGGTAAGATTCTATACCCTAAACCCTAATTTCGAAATTATCTGAAAAAGGGTAATTAGCCAGATAAATTTTGGGCATGAGAGTTGTTTATTTTACATTCATGTGATATAAATGGGTGTAGGACGATTTTTGAACTAAGCATGGTAAAGATTGGGTTGTGGGATGATGGAATCCTCCATAAAAGGACTTTGAAACCTTAATGCACACCTAGTGTTTGATAAAATGCTCAAATGAGCTAGAACCATAATCATCTTCCTAATTTTGGTTCAATTTGTTATATTTCTAAAATAGATTGAAGTTGCAAAGAATTTCAGAACGTTTTAGAGTTTAAGGAAGCTTAATTGAGGTATGTTGGCTAAACCTTTCTTTAAGAGTTGGAATTCTCATTATCCTTGTAAGTTTCGAGATGTTGATTATAAATCGAGTATTCTGATAAGTTTTGTGATGAAGATATATGTTTAATTTGTATTTCAAATGCTCTTATCATATTGCATTATAAATTGAGGATGTGTCCCAAACTATGAATTATGTATCCACATGTTATAATTTCTAGTCGTGATTTATGTGAAAGGTATTATGCTAAGTTGTGTAGAGATTGTGATTGTGATACACCTCCACCCGCATAAATTGAGGTGAGGCGGCATAACCGCTTTGTGTGGGGATTATGGTATAAATATTGTGATTGTGATACACCTCCACCCGTATATATATTGGGGTGAGCGGCATTACTGCTTTGTGTAGGGATTATGATATTGTGGGACTGCGCCTCCACCCGCTTACATTGGGGTGAGGCGGTACGACCGCTTTGTGTATGGTTTTGGTATTGTTGCGGCACCATCACCCGTATACATTGGGGTGAGACGGCATCGCCGCTTTGTGTTGGTATTGATATCGTTGATGTATTTCCACCCGCATACATTGGGGTAAGGCGACATAGCCGCTTTTTGTAGGTTCTAGGTACTGTAGTTATACATCCATCCGCATACATTGAGGTGAGGCGGCAGGGGCGCTTGATTAGAGTTGTAGTATTGTACATACACCTCCACCTGCATACATCGGGTGAGGCGGTGGGGCCGCTTTCTGTGAAGATGGTTAGAGAGGATCTCATCTTAAATCCTATAAATGTTATTGATAGCTTTTAATAAGCTTGCTATGGTTTAAATGGTTATCTATATTATTCTATTGTTGCACTGGTTCATCATATTCATCTTGTATTTCTGAATTCTTAAATTAGTGATTAGTTTTCATACTAGTACTATTCGACGGTACTAACGTCCCTTTTGTCGGGGGCACTGCATATTTTAAATGGATGCAGGTGGTTTCACAGCAGGAGATATTGATCAGTGATAGCAGTACACCTTCTTTCCAGGTGACTTGGTGAGCCCTACTTCATCCCGGAGTCAAGTATGTTTTGTTCTTTGTGTATTCTGTTTGAGGTATAGACGGGGCCTTGTTGCCGACATTATCATTATACTTATATTTATCTATAGAGGCTTCATAAACATTGTGTGGGTTGTGTATTGGTGCTGGGGAAGACAAAATATATTATGTTGTGGTTGTATTACTTAACCATTGAGACTTTTTAAAAAACAATGATGAAGCTATTGGAAATAAATTGGTATTGTAGACGTGAACACCATTTTGTCTAAGTAATGAAAATATGTATTATCTCCATTTGTGGATGAGTTTGGGTAGAATAAAATCTAACAGGCTTGCTCGGTCGGGTTCACTCGGTTGAGTGCCTGTCGCGCTCCTCCGTTTTGGGGCGTGACACCATTGCATGAGACTAAGCACTCTCTCCATCCTGCATGAGGCTAAGCCCTACCTCCTCAACTGCATAAGGCTAAGTATTGCCTTCCATTTGCATGAGACTAAGCATTGTCTCCATCCTGCATGAGGCCTATGCCCTGCCTCCTCAACTCCATAAGGCTAAGCATTTCCTTCCATTTGTATGAGACTAAGAGTTGTCTCCTTCCTGCATGAGGCTAAGCCATGCCTCCTCAACTGCATAAGGCTAAGCATTGCCTTCCATTTGCATGAGACTAAGCATTGTCTCAAATCTTGCATGAGGCTAAGCCCTGCCTCCTCAACTGTATAAGGCTAAGCATTACCTTCCCCTTGCATGAGACTAAGCACTATCTCAAATCTTACATAAGGCTAAGCTCTGCCTTCCCAGCGTGAGACTAAGCATTGTCTCTCCTTGCATGTCCAAAACTGTGGCTCTATTCCAAACCTTGCATTATACTCTTCTCTCGGGACTAAGCTTTGATCCCAACTCTACATAGGACTAATCTCTGTCTGGTTTTATCTCAAGCATCATGTCTCTGTATCTCATAGGCTGACACATAGCCAATTTATCCGAAGGCATCATCCTCATAGACGGAAGACACCATTCCATGGACTGAGGATCTCTTAATATTGCCCATCATTATTCAAAGGAATCATGGTTCAAAGGCACCACCTTCATAGCCCGAGAACATCATTTCGTCTCCTACGAATCGCCTATCTCACAACTCATAGCCCGGGATGTCATGGTCTAAGGACGTCATCCTCACCATCCAAAGGCGATCTCCATGGTCTAGAGGGAATTTGCATCATGTTTAAATTATTGCTATATATATATATATATATATATATATATATATATATATATATATATCGTGCATACATCGTGTTTTGAGTTTGCAGGTGATCGAGGAAGTAATCGTTCTCTTAACGGGGGCAATCTTCGCTCCAGTTTCCATTCAACGCTCATATCCTTCAATTATTTCAAACGTAACCAATCACCATACCCGTTAAAATATCCATAACCATTCTTAAACACATCCATTCCCAATCCCGATATTGTCCTATCGAGAATATCTTGTCTGTTCTTACAATAACTTCATCAGTTTATTCCACCGTTGGATCCGGAACTACACATGGCCTGATTCCTATAAAACCAAGGATATGTAGGTAGCTCAGAGACCAAAGTGCAGTCTACAAATTTTCAAATCACCCTATTCGGTCAAAATCGGTCATCATTTCTTTACCCGACAAATCTTTCATCCTTCCCGGGTAAAGAGGGGTAGCTGTTGATACCCAATTGTTCCTCATATTTTTCCAAATATATATATATACTTTCAAAATAGTGCATATGCATCATCATTCTATTTACAAGCATACATAAGTATTTTTCATAATCTTCCATGATTTTTAAAGACTTTAAATCAATTTATTTTTGTATTTTATTATATAAATATCCAATAATTACCCTCCTAATTATTTTTATGATGATTTAATCATCTAAACTTATCATTTATACCAATATATGATTTTAAATATTTTCAGTGCACTTCGTATAATTAAATTTGCATTTTTGAGGGCTAAATTGCACATTTTGCAATAATAGCCCACATGTATATATAATTACATTATTTATACAAAAAATAACTTTTTATATTTTTATAATGTTAAATAATTATTTTTAATCATTTGCATGTATAAATTATATTTGTGTTATTTATTTTTTACGTTTATAATTTATTTATTTGATTAAAATTGGGTATTTAAAATCTAGCCCTAAATTCCTCCTAATTTAGGACCTGACTACCCAGACCTTGGCCCAATAACCCTAACCCAATCCTAAATGACCCAACCCAGTCCAAACCCGACCCAACCCCTTCTCAAATCCCAGTCGTTGACCAAATATGATCAATGGCTCACAAACGACTCCCCATTTCCTTATATCAATCAACCCTAAACCCTAACCCTATTCCATCCAAACCCGCCGCCTCTCTATTCTCTACTCTCTGAAAACCCTAACCCATCGCCTCTCAAAAAACCTCTTTGAATTTGCCTCAATCATGGAGTTTTCCATGATTTTCTTACCTTTTGTGTATTATACCACCATCTCCTACGATTCTATGTTACCTCTTAGTACTTGCCTAAACATGGAAAGTACTACACCTCAGATTTCGACCATTTCCTCTTGACTACTTGAATATGGACATGTATCTCATCCATATGCTTCACAAAAATGGCTATATGGGTCCGATTAGCCGAGATTTCGGCCAATCTTCGACTTCTGCCAACTAGGGTTTGAATTCCCCTTTGTTTCTTACCAATTCTTATTTGATATGTTTTCTTTTCTGTGTTTGACTACTCTTTTTCCTTATCTTTCCTTATTTTTTACTTTGTTCTTTGCCTTAAATATGACTCTGAACGATTTTGGTATTTTTGGTATTATTTGTGTGTTTCCCTGTTGATTTACTGAATCTCTAATTTATGCTCTAAAATCGCTTCTAATTGATTCTAGAATATTTTCTTTCTATATTGTTTACATCTGATGAATTTGTTTTCCATGTCTATGTGTTCGATTGCTACACTATATAAACCCTTCCCCCATTCCCTTTAGAGGACACTTTGTTTTTTCACAATAGCCTCACTAAATCAAAAGCTTTACTCTGATATTGCATTATATACTCTGAGTTTGGCCGGATGAAAGCCAAGGCCATTTAGTTCTGAGATCTTTCTATTCAGAATATTATGGACTTCTGTTCTTTTATGCATTTTCGCTTAACTGGTAAGTCACTTGACTTTTGCAATTTCATCCTTACTTGTCTCTGACTTATATGTGTTCTTACTTCTGAATCCATGGTTCAATATGCTTCTGAGTTATGTTTAGGCATTGTTCTGTCAACTTTATATGCTTTTAGTCCCTTTAGCATTTAACTGCTCTTAATGCTACCCATTCTGAAGTTATCTACTCCTAGCCTGATTAATCTGAACCTTCTTAAGGTTTATTCAGTTAGTGAATTGACTCCTGAATGCTCATGAACATGTTTACTTACTTTGTCCTAAATCCCTGTAGTGGATGCCTCACATTTGTATTAGCCTGTGTTAAGACCTTCATTGTTAGTCTTAATCTGCCTCTCTGCTTTTGTGTCACTCAACATGATCACTCGACCCCATACCCTCTATTGTTTGCTTGTGATTTGGAACAGTTGTCTCATCATGTTTGAATTGTTACTTTGCAATGTTAGGCTAAACCTTTGTTATAATCGGATCATCTTTAGCTAATTAGACCACTATGACAAAGCTTGAATGCCTATATCTGCTACTTGACATGATTTTACCTTCCACTCTGTAGTAATAGTTTTGCATATGTGTCTTAATTTGTGATTGTAATCTCACCCCTGTGCTAACATGATGCCCTGCTCTTTCTATGATTATTTGACTCATCACAATGCTGTCCTATTTTTTTGGTAATAATACAAGGTTGTGTACTTAGCATAATTCAACCATGCTTCAACCTGTTTTGCACCTGTGTATAACAATCTTTGTCAATCCTGCAAACATGTTCGTTTCTCAACTTCTTTCAGCATATGACTGCTTCTGCGCTAAGTGTGGGACCTATTTCTCAGTTTACATTTAGCTTTTTTTTAAAGTTCTGTGATTTATTTAATTGTTTGCTTTGTTTGCTAAATTTGGCCGTGTCTGTTTAAATCCCTCAATTCTTGTTTCTCAACTTTGGTCCCTTCTTTCACTTGTAACCTAAGCTCTTTGAATCCCATTCTTAGCCGGCTGAAAGCCAAGGCTACGTAGGTTCTGTCCTTTGACCTCCCTCGTGTGAACACTGCTCAGGGTTGATTTGAGACCCTTGTGAACTCTGACACACTAGGACTTGGTCCCTAGTCCCTCCTCTGAATTATCTCTGTTAACCTCCCTAGTGTGAGCACTGTCCTGGGTTCTTGAAGCCATTGGGAACTCTGACACACTAGGGCCTTGGTTCTATATGCTCAACTCTGTTTTATGCCCGCTGGGCGAATCACTTAATTCCTGGCTGCCTTATGTCCATGAAGATGTAATTTTGGGATTTTATGAGCCATGGGAATGAAGGCTTGGCTTGGCTGGGTATATCTTTGGGCCTGTTGTAGGCTCCCTATAGTTACTCTACTTTGTAATTTATTCCATTCATTCTGGTATGTAATAATTCTTGTAATAACATTTTGGGGTATTAGTGAAATTGGGAAAGGGGTTTTATCTTACACTTGTGTTGAAATGGGTAGAAATCCTGCCTATAGGTTCATTACTTTGCTCAAATGTGCGTTAGAAATCCTGCCTATAGGTTCTTTATTTGGTTCAAATGTGTTCTGCTTTTACATGTTAGATGCCATGCTTATAGGATATTGTATGATTAATATCTCAATGTGTGCATATGATTCTATTTACCTACGGTTTAATCTACCAATTAGATGCCATGCCTATAGGATCTAAAATCCGTTTTTAATTATAGAAATCATGCCTATAGGATATAAAATCAGTTTTAATTCTAGAAATCATGCCTTTAGAGTCTGAATCCGTTTTAATTATTTCCCTTCTCGTTTCTTTAAGAATTTTCAACACTGTGCTAATTACCATTCTAGAAACCATGCCTATAGGACTGGATTAAGCAATGCTGAACATATTCCTGTGATTACCGTTGTTAGTTACTGCGAGAATCATCTAGACATCATGCCTATAGGTTTTAATCCCTTATACCTGCAATCAGTAGGCAATTATGTCGGTTTTAGAAATTTTATTAAGAGAAAAGGCTTTTACGTATAAAATATCTGCTCATTAAATTCAGTGTCACATAGAGATCCTGCCTATAGGGTTCTGCAACCTTAACTTATTAAAATCTGCAATTGTTAATGCTAATCAGTTTGGCGTGCATTTGATGTCTAAATGAGGAGGGTAACTTGAGCCCATACTTGTTTCTATTTGAAAGTCCTATCTGTTTTTGTATGTCGCCTAGTTTTCTCCTTTTGAGCAACCTAAGTTAAGGTCTAGAACCACCGTGAAATAGAGATCCAAATGCCTCCTGGACCCTAGGCATGGGACGGATAGTGCACGCATAGAGTACGACTTAGATTTGACTAGAGTGTTTTAGGTAAACAACTTAAAGATAGTAATCGGGTAACAGGAGATGATAGTCTGTGCCCGCTGAATAATATGAGTAACACCCCATCTTGAGGGAGTTACGAAGTATTATTTATGTTCCACGGGGTGATCCTTTAGGCTAAAAAACTTAGGACCCCCCATTTCTGTTTTAAAATAAATCGTTTAATTCATATGTCAATTGTTTCTTTTCTCTTAGACTAATTCAAATGATTTGAGTTCGGCCGGGACCCACCATTGTGGACCGCGAGGAGTGCCTAACACTTTCTCCTTGAGGTAATTTGAGCCATTACTCTATCTTTGGTGACGCAAACTAGTAAACCTGAGTCATTTGCAATAGGTGCCCTAACGCACCTTAATCCGTTAGGTGGTGACTCTCTCTTTTAGTAATCCTTCCTTCTAAAAGAGTTGTCAACATCGAAACCCGATTTTGCGAGAATCGTCGGGTTTCGAGACATGGGC
Source organism: Nicotiana otophora (assembly GCA_000715115.1). Taxonomy (NCBI): domain Eukaryota; kingdom Viridiplantae; phylum Streptophyta; class Magnoliopsida; order Solanales; family Solanaceae; genus Nicotiana; species Nicotiana otophora. The sequence continues at coordinate 33,503 of AWOL01S0035362.1, forward strand.
CTGGGGGGTCGGGTTGAGCCGATTTCGGATTTTTGGGCTATATTTTATTAGTTTTCTTGTGGAATTGATCTTTTTAACCAATATTGATTATATCGTATTGTTTGTGGCTAGATTCAGGGCATTTGGAGGCTGATTCGAGAGGCAAAGGCATTTCAGAGTAGGATTTCTGCGCGGTTGAGGTAAGTAACAGTCTTAAATCTGGTTTTGAAGGTAAGAAACCCCGAGATTTGGTATAATGTTTATATTTGGAGGTGACGCACATGCTAGATGATGGGCGTGTGAGCGTGCACCATAAGGGATTGTGACTTGGTCCGTCCCGTGAGACTGTAAAGTCGAATAGCCATTGTTATTACTTGTCTTTCCTTGTTTGAGGCAATTGACTGCCTTTCATGTTAGAAACCATGCTTAGGCCATATGATATCAATGTTGGGACCCGCAGCGGTCGAATACTTGTTGAAGTGACTGCTAATTGTTGTCTTGTACTCAGTCACAGTCTTACTTGTGTGTTATATCTCTGTTCCTCTCATTTCTTGTTGATACTTGTTGTATTCTCTGCTTGAGCTGGCTATTATGATATTCTGTGAGCCCGAGGGGCTGGAGAGGTTAGTGACTGAGATATGGCCTAAGCTGCGAGCTGCGAGCTATTAGGTATATTGGATCGGGTTGCACGCCACAACAAGCCTTCGGGCTATATATGTATTATTGGATCGGGTTGCACGCCGCAACAATATTGGATCAGGTTGCACGCCGCAACAATATTGGATCGGACTGCATGCCGAAACAATACAGCGCTTGGGCTGAAGGAGCCCCTCCAGAGTTTGTACACTCCCAGTGAGCGCATATACCTATTGAGAGTATGTATTGAGGGCTGAGAGCCGATAGTATGAGCTGTTGAGATGAGTTGAGTGACTGCTACCTTGAGAGGCTGTACTTGCTCTTATATATTGTTGCACTGAGTTGTTATCTGTTGTTTTTGTGAAATTTCTGGAAGATTCATATCTGTTTTACTTGAGCTCGAACTGATTTGACTTACACCACCGTATTTGAAAGCATGTTCACTCTTTACTGAAAACTTTTGAAATGAACTGTATTTTTATAGCTCGTCACTGCTTCTCAGTTCCTTATTTTATTCTGTTACTTGCTGAGTTGGTTGTACTCATGCTACACCCTGCACTTCATGTGCAGATCCAGGTATGTACGGTTCTGGCAGTCATTGAGTTCATGCGCGAGCTGATTATCAGAGACTTACGAGGTAACTGCCGGCATTCGCAGTCCTGGTTTCTCCTTTCGTATTATATTTTCTCTCTTGCATTGGCATTTGGCACAAACTATAGTAGACTCTGTTTCTAGATTGGTTGTCAGATGCTCAAGACTCAGTGACACCCCGATGTCGGGCTATTTTTCCGCACTTATGTTTTATTTGGGTTTTACCCCCATTTTTATGAAAAACTCTATTATTTTAAATCTCTTAATTCATTTCTGTTAAATTTTGAAAGTGTTTTGGAAAGGTCGGGTTGCCTAGTATCACGATAGGCGCCATTACGACTGGTTAGGTATTTGGGTCGTGATAGCAACATATGTAAAGAATTAAATGCATGGGGTCATACCTTATCAGTAGTATCGTTTTAAGTGAGTTAAGTTCCAGTTGTTCGGTAGTCGCTCACCGTTCCTTATTTCGAGTTTGTATGCTCTTTTGCCGGTAATTTTGATAATTCGATATGGACATTCCCAATTCGGTCCCAGCTTCCCTTCATTCGAATTTCGGGTGTTTAGTGTCACCTTTCTTAATACTAAGTCCACGATACTGAAGTGTCGGAGGTTGGCTCTCCGATTGTAATACCTTTCGATCCGTTGTTTTTGGGCGACCAACCGGATGAGTGTGGCCTTACGCCTCTCATCTAATAGTTCCAGGCTCGTGCACATGGCCTCACCGTTTGACTCTTCGGTCACATATCGGAACCTAAAACTCGGTTCTCCTACTTCGACCAATATTAGCGCTTCGGCACCGTAGACCAACGAGAATGGGTGGCCTAGGTACTAGATTTTGAGGTCATACAATATGCCCATAGGATTTTGGGAAAAATTTCCCTCCATTTTCCTTTGTCGTCGGTCAATCTCTTCTTAAGATTTTAGAGTATTCTCTTGTTTGTAGACTCCGCCTGCCCGTTCCCACTAGGGTGATAGGGTGTTGATAGGATCTTTTTGATCTTATGGTCCTTAAAACATTTGCTCACCTTACTGCCGATGAACTGCTTCCCATTATCGCATACGATCTCGGCCGGCATTCCGAACTGGCATATTATGTGGTCCCAAATAAAATCTATAACTTCTTTCTCCCTGGCTTTCTCAAATGCCTGGGCTTCAACCCATTTAGAAAAATAGTGAGTCATAAATAATATAAATTGAGCCTTACCGGGTGACCATGGTAGGGGACCGACGATGTCCATCCCACATGTCATGAATAGCCAAGGTGACAAGACCGAATGACGTAGCTCCCCTGGCTGGTGGATCATCGGTGCGTGCCTCTGACATCCGTCGCATTTTCGTATAAACTCTTTCGCATCTTTCTCCATGTCGATCCAGTAGTAGCCGGCTCTGATTATCTTACGAACCAGCGATTCGGCACCCGAATGGTTTGCACAGGTGCCTTCGTGAACTTCCCTGAAGACATATTCGGTATCTCCAGACCCCAGATATAAGGCGAGTGGGCCATCGAACGTTCTCCTGAATAGGGTGTTATCTTCGGACAAGTTGACCCTGGCCGCCTTCATGCGCAAAGCTATCAATTCTTTAGGGTCCGAGGGCAGCTTCACGGTCTTCAGGTAATCTATATACTTATTTCTCCAGTCACAGGTTAAGCTTGTTGAGTTTATCTCGGTGTGGCCTTCATCAACTACCGATTTCATGAGTTCTATGACCATTCCCGAGCTGAATTTGTCGTCATCAACCGACGATCCTAAGTTAGCTAGAGCATCGGCTTCGCTGTTGTGATCCTAGGGTACATGTTGCAGGGTCCATTCCTTGAATTGATGTAGTGTTATCTGTAGTTTATCCAAGAATCTTCGCATTCGTTCCTATTTTACTTCGAATGTCCCATTGACTTGATTCACCACGAGGTAGGAATCTCACTTAGCTTCGATCACCTCGGCCCCCAGGCTTTTAGCCAGTTCGAGACCTACAATCATGGCCTCATACTCAGCCTCATTGTTAGTCAATTTTATAGTTCTAACAGATTGCCTAACTATATTACTCGTCGATGACTTTAACACGATTCCAAGTCCGGACCCTTTTGCATTCGAGTCACCGTCCGTAAAGAGGGTCCAGATCCCCGAGGAAGTCCCCGAGTTCAACAACAATTCCCTTTCGACCTCAGGTATTAGGGTCGGCGTTGTCACGACCCAAAATCCACTAAAGGTCGTGATGGAACCTAACACCGTCATCAGGCAAGCCAACGGTGATTGATCAACTTAATTACTCATTTTAGTATTTAGAAATCATAATTTTCATTATTTAAATAGTATGAAATGGAATTTACAGGATAAATGATAATATTTACACGAACTACAATAATGAACAGCCCGTAGGAACCCCCAAAACCCGGTGTCACAAGTGCATGAGCATTTTCTAAGGAGTACAATAATAATACAACATATGTCCAGAATGTAAATAAGACAGGATAAAATAAATAGCACGATGGAGACTCAATGGACTGCGATGTGTAGCCTGGATTGCAGCTCACATAAAGTCTCCTCAACAGATGTGCCGACGCGCCAAGATGATCACCAAATGAACCTGTCAGATCCTGCACATTTAGTGCATAAGTGCAGCATGAGTACATAAATCAACGTGTACCCAGTAAGTATCTAGCCTAACTCTAGAGAAATAGTGACGAGGGGTCGACACTGACACTTACTAGAGGTCTAATAAAATAATATAATAATTCATAACAAATATGAAGTGCACAGCGATAGTGTGGTAAATCTGCAAATTTCATAATCTTCCAAATATTTCTTTTAAAGTATAAATTTCTCGATCTTGTATTCTACCTTAATAGCTCAGAAAAATGCCAAGTGTCAATTACAAATAAATAAGGGATACCATAAAAATATTGGGCATCAGTGGAATATTTATCTCGTGAATATTCGGACTACTAGCGATATAACGCACGATTCTGCCGAGGTCGTTCGGCCCTATCCAGAATAATGTGTATACTATCGAGGGTCGAGCGGCACGAACGATAGACGCATCTATTATATTGCCGACACATTCAGCTCCATCCACGGGAAAGGAAGGGAGTTACTGAATTACGAGACACGTGCTTACAATACAGTACACGAGCGCAAAGTGAAGATAATATTTATCGTTTCTCAAATAAATCGCCTACGACTCAAGGTGATAAGGTTCGGCTTAGTATACATATATTTATACCTAAATCAATTTCAATTATAACTTCAATTAATTAAGCCAGCAAAATGAGTTCAAATAATTCAAATACTACATGATAAGATCCTAAGTCTACCCGGACATAAACATGCTTTTGCCACATACGGACTCTCGCCACCTCGTGCGTACGTATCACTCACAACTAGTTGCACGTAACAATAAATATCACCTAGGGGAGTTTCCCCCTCACAAGGATAGACAGGAGACTTACCTCGCTTCGAAGTTCCAAAACCGGCTCCAACGCCTCTCTAACTCTTCAATTCAAGCCAAACGATCCGAAACTAGTCAAATAATGTGCCACTCAATCAAACTATACTCCAATGCTTATAATTAATAAATTCCTAACAATCCCCAACTCCGCTCTAAAAGTCAATAAAGTTAGCCCTCAAACCCATGTGCCCGGATTCCGAAAATTTTCAAAAAAAAACTTTGCCCATAACACCACGAACTCGAATATATAATTTATTCCTAATTCCATTTCCAAAATAGTGGTCAAAATCCAAAAATAATTTTTCTAGGTTTTCCACCAAAATCCCAAATTTCTACAAATTCTCATGCTTAAATCCATATATAAACCATGTATTTAACTCACAATGTGAGGAAATCACTTACCCCATAATAGATGATGGAGATGCCACTCCAAAATTGCTCCAAAATCGGCTCCCATGAACAAAATGAAGTGGAATTGAGCCAAATCCCCGTTTTAAAAGAACACACTGCCCAACGACCTTTCGCATCTGCGGTCCGTTAGCCGCTTCTGCGGCTGCGCACTTGTAGGAAATCCATCGCAAGTGTGGCTCCAGCTCAACCCAACAGTCCCCGCATCTGCACTTCTGCGCTCGCGCATCTGCGCTCACGTACCAACGCTTTTATGCCCGCTTCTGCGGCCCAGACCTTTTGGCCAACCTCCGCTTCTACGCTGCCCCACTCTGCGGGTGCGGTCCAGCTTCTGCGGCTAAGCAACCGCATCTGCGGTCCTAGCACTGCCCATCTAGGATCCGCTCATGCGCTTGGATGGACACTTTTGCGACGTCACACCTGTGACCCATTTTCTAGAGGTGTGATTGCACCAAAACTCAGGCCCTTCAGCAATACAACAAAGCTCCAAATTGATCCGCAACTAGTTCGGAACACACCCGAGGCCCCCGGGACCCCATCCGAACTTACCAACAAGTTCCATAACATAACACGGACCTACTCGGGGTCTCAAATCACACCAACCACTTCAAAATCATGAATCAACGATTGAAATCCTTCTTTAATCTTTCAAACTTTCAAACTTTGACGAACACGTCCGAACCACACCAAATCATTCCAGATTGATTCCAACCTTTGCGCACAAGTCATAAATCACAATACGAACCCATTCCAAGCCTCGGAATCCAAAACGATTATCGGCAACACCAAAATCCACCTCAAACCAAACTTAGGAAATTCTAAAGCCTTCCAACTGCCAACTTTCCACAATAAGCGCCGAATTTCTTCCAGGTGATCCGATACTCAACCCGAACATACGCTCAAGTCTGAAATCATCATACGAACCTATCGGAACCTTCAAATCCTGATTCTGAGGTCTTTTTCTCAAAAGTTAAACCTTAGCCAATTCTTCCAACTTAAAGCTTCCGAAATTAGAATTTTCTTTCCAAATCAACTCCGAACTTTCCAAAGTTCAATTCCGACCACACGTATAAGTCATAATACCTGAAGTGAAGCTACTCAAGGCCTCAAACCGCTGAACGACACGCTAGAGCTCAAAATGATCGGTTGGGTCGTTACATTCTCCCCCACTTAAACATACGTTCGTCCTCAAATGTGCTAAGGACTGCTCCGGAGTTGTCCAAAATCATTGTTTAACACCTCGTGCATCTATTCGTACCACCACAACCCAGTTGGGGATATTAGCTCGAGCCAGACTGAAGATCCTACCTCTTATTTAGTCAATAAGCCTTAGAACCAAATTCCAACTTCCGAATTCCATTACAAGGCCTGATTCTAACATACAAACACCGTATTAATCTCCACTTATTGAATCCACACATGCTCATGCACCCATATTGACATCACACAACGCACCGCATAACTCATTTTCCCAAGGCAACCTCATCCAAGCATAACAACTGCAATTTCACTGACCTGGTACCCGTAGTATACCTCATAACACATTTAAGCCGGGTTCTAAATCCTCACATTACTACTACGACAGAAGATATGGTTAGAAACTCTTAACCGCCCGCTGAATCAACTAATCATGAAGTCTTTCCTCCTGAAAGGGACCATTACCTCATTCTTAACTGAATAACGATATTTGCTCTTTAATATACCTCACATGAATCTGATTGCACTGATCCCAGGTCCAATAACTTCGTCTCACTCAGTACAAGCTGCTTAGGCAATAAGCCATCTCAGACACTGCCAAAAATCTCATATAACGCCCACAATGCGCCAACAAGCTACAAACTCGAATGTGACACCTAAGGAAAAATGAACTCTCTAAAAGGACTACCCAGCCTGCATAACGAAATAAACGGCTGAATAGATGTTGTGATCCTACCTCGGGGATGAAAAACAAGGCACACAAAATAAGTGTAAGGAACTATGCTCAACATCTCATTGTTGCGGCGTACAACCCGATCCCACATGACATTGCTGCGGCGTGCAACCCGATCCAAACATGACAATGTTGCAGCGTGCAACCGTATCCACACAACATGCCCATGGTGGCATGCCACCCAATCCAAAAAATATACCCGTGAAGTCGTGCCACCCGATCCACACATAACAATCAAGAAGAAAACACACATCAAGTCGTAATGCGTATACTTACTAAATGCCCGAATATCGACCACAAGCACGCTAAGTGCACAATACAAATCCTGGGGAGACGGATAGTGCCATACGCTACGAAACCCAAGCACAACTAAGGTGCAATATATGACCTGCATATCGAGAGCCATCCTGCTCATATAACACCACAAGCTACACTAACCTCAACATATGTGCAAATAATCAAGTCGTATCACAACCCACATGGAACAATAGAGATTACACAGAATAGGTGACGACAGGAATAACATCTAATGCCCAACGACTCCTCCATAGCAATGCTATGACGAATGAACACATCCAACCTGATGTAGAACACACATTCACATTAGACCCACCAACGGACCTCAAATCGATTTTGATCATACCATACTGGGCCAATAACCTTCCAAGGATCCACAATGGCCACATTCATGACACACACGAGCAGTCGTCCACTCTGGGCCAACTCCCACGGTTCACAACCAAGGGAATAGAGCGCCTTTCCAGGTATAAACTCTCACATTCATGATAGTACCAAAAATCTCTGTACTTGGTTACAATCTTTAACAATCAGGTGATTAACATTTCACACTCATACAATTTCCCTATGGGGTACGCTCCCATGACCTTCCGCCTAGGTAGCAAAGTCCGCACATCCATACCACAAACCGTACTAATTATGTAAAGCAGATCAAGAATCTGCAAATCAATACACAAAGCCTCTTACACAGAACACCGTTCTCCGGTGACACTAAAGAAAATGCCAGCCTACTCTGAACATCTAAATTCTCCCCTGCTCATCTGAGCTCGTGACATTCTTGACAACATCGAACGGCAACCTTGATCCTAAACTTCTAAATTCCCATGCTGCTCACTGCACCTAGCATGCCTCTACGCGAGCATAAACGAATACATCATAGCCCATGAACTACCAGTTGAATAAATACTTCATTAGCTAGAAACCTTTCACTTAGCTCATTTCAGAAGAGCCAATGCAACACACAACTGAATTCCCAAATCGCAGAAAATACAAACCTTAAGTCATGATCTAAACCACCATGACTCCCCCGAAATCTATTTACACCACAAGGACATTTTAATCAGATACCTCCTAAATCAATCAAGTCGCGGTGGCTGTCAAGCCCGCGTGTACAACCACAAACAACATGTATAATTTCACACACTGAAGGAACTGATCTTTGCAATAATCATGCTGATTCAGCCATTACTAACCGACCCAACTTCTTCTAATATACTCTCGACTTGCCTAGGAAATAATAATAGCCCCATTAAAAAATGTAACAAACCAAAGATGTACTTATCTCGAGTGACCAGCATCACGAGACCATATCATCTCAACACTTATGAGCCACCTCATACTCTCCTTATACGCACAATAACATCTCCAACTTGTACACCCATTCTATAAGACCTTCCGCGAATCCGAAGCTATTTCTTCCTTTACTCCAATACTGCACCGCATACTCGATGATAACATAGAACATTCCAGTTTTCGTTAGCAATCCACTACGAAAACTCGTTCCTTAACCATACAACGGACCCGAAATCCTTAGGCTCGGCACTTTAATTCTTGAACCCACTAGGACCGTTGTTGAGAGCCACCCACTCTGACATGGTCCCGAATATAACCAACTCCAATGCTCTGCTAGCACATGAATACCCTCTCAAAGAAGCAACCGGCTGAACTCTTTCCATTGTACATTACACCCTCAAGAAGCATAACTCTGAGTCTTCCCAAAACCTGTACCTAAATTGATAAGGCGAACACACATTCATCAAGCTCCTTGCTCGAATTACCCCTGATGTTTTCTTTTCTTAGTCATAAATATTCCACCAACGCATCGATAACCAGAAGCTGCAAAAGCAGACAACCACACAATCCAATCGTAGACGGTGGGCTCCCTCACTTAGCTTTAAACTACCATCACTTTTTGTAGAAACCCCATCAAATCCCGCAACCGCTAACCTGTTCACAGGAGATAACCCACCTATGATATTCCATGCCGACATCTTCCAACGACGCTGCACCGGGTACAACTACCACGAGTTCAATAAACCCTTCTTAGCCCGTGCTCATCCACCAGCTATACAAGTTCGTTCATTCCCCATTGACATCAATGAAAAGTGCGACAATATATTCCAAACTCTAAGTCATGTCACATCCCAACGATAATCAAGTTTTTGCACCCATCTTCATTTCAAGCAAACTCCTTTCTACCATATTCAATGTTCATCAATATAATATCCACCATTCCAAATAAAATTTGTAGACCCAGTTGCTCCCCACCATGATTCCCAAATTGCTCTAAACTTTTCTCAAGGCAAGTGGCTATCCTACCACAGAATCCATATGCTACTATGCCACTCCCACTTCGGTTAAACCATCTTCTTTAAGCAATTTCTGGACATCTACTTTTCATACTTGAGCTGCTAGCAATTCAACCACCGCGAGACACCTCCCACCATGTCCATCCTTATCCCTCGCTGCCCAAATGCTGCCTCAAATCAAAACCCATCTCTGTAGCACCTAAACTAATAAATTTCTACCAACTCTAAACCTCCTAGAAGATCATCTTTCTCGAGCCATCAACATTAGAAATACTAATTTGATTCTCAACCGCTACACACCGCTACCTCTGGAAACCACTTCTTAGGCGCCACTTTCCCAACATCATATCCCGAAGGCAAATCGAAGACGACCATAACACCGACGAACGTTAATGCGTTCCAACAAGGACGGTGATATCACATCAAAAATGAGAACTCCACCACGTTCAAAAATACCAAGTCTCGTCACTTCATCAACCAAGGTTTGAACATCCATAGCCCGATTGCCTTTCCTTTGCTAGAATTGAATGTTGAACCTCTAAATCATGTACTGAGAAATCTTCCTTTCAAGTCATTCACTGCCTCGACACATAAACAAGCACTCTACCATCACACCAACATTGTGCAATAACAATGCATAGACATCATAGCCATCCGTGCACAATCTCGAAACCATAAGGATTACAGATACTGAGCTGGAACAAAAGAACATCATTCCGTAAGGCGGCGATAATAGCCTGCCCAAACATGCGGGGAAAACATATCATGCACCACATATGCAGTACCAATACAACTCCTCGACGCTCAATTGACAACAAGCACCCCACATCGCGTAAGATTGAGTAGGAAGAAAATAAAGGCACAAGCCCTAATGGAATCAACCGCACGATGAGGAAATCAAGAAGGGAAGTGCTCCTAACAGCCTTGTAGCCTGTCAAAGATAAGTACAGACGTCTGCGTACCGATTCGCAAGACTCTACTAGACTTGCTCATGACTTGTGAGACCTGTGTGAACCTAACGCTCAGGTACCAAACTGCCATGACCTAAAATCCACTAAAGGCCGTGATGGCGCATAACACCGTTGTCATTAGTTAAATAGAATGAAATGGAATTTATAGGGTAAATGATAATATTTACATGAACTGCAATAATGAACAACCCGCAGGAACCCCCAAAATCCGGTGTCACAAGTGCATGAGCATTTTTTAAGGATTACAATAATAATAAAATATTTGTCCAGAATGTAAATAAGACAGGATAAAATAAATAGCACGATGGAGACTCAGTTGAGTGCGATGCATAGCCTAAATTGTAGCTCACATAAAATCTCCTCAACAGATGTGCCTACGCGCCAAGATGATCACCTAATGAACTTGTCAGATCCTGTACATTTAATGCATAAGTGCAGCATGAGTACGTAAATCAACGGGTACCCAATAAGTATCTAGCCTAACCCTGGAGCAGTAGTGACGAGAGGTCGACATCGACACTTCCTAGAGGTCCAATAAAATAATATAATAATTCATAACAGATATGAAGTGCACATCGATAGTGGGGTAAATCTACAAATTTAATAATCTTCCAAATACTTCTTTTAAAGTATAAATTTCTTGATCTTGTATTCTACCTTAATAGCTCAGAAAATGTCAAGTGTCAATTTCAAATAAACAAGGGATACCATAAAAATGTCGGGCATCAGCGGAAGGTTTATCTTTTGAATATCGGGCTACTAGAGATATAACGCACGATTCTGCCAAGGTCGTTCGGCCCAATCCAGAATAATGTGTACACTGCCAAGGGTCGAGCGACACGAACCATAAATGCATCTATTATACTGCCGAGGAATTCGGCCCGCTCCACGAGAAAGGAAGGGAGTTACCGAAACATGCTTACAATACAGTACACGAGCACAAAGTGAATATAATATTTATCGTTTCTCAAATAAATCGCCCATGACTCAAGGTGATAAGGTTCGGCCTAGTATACATATATTTATACATAAATCAATTTCAATTATAACTTCAATTAATTAAGCCAGAAAAATGAGTTCAAATAATTCAAATATTACATAATAAGATCCTAAGTCTACCCGTACATAAACATGCTTTAGCCACGTACGGACTCTCGCTACTTCGTGCGTACGTAGCACTCACAACTAGTTGCACGTAACAATAAATATCACCTAGGGGGGAGTTTCCCGCTCACAATGTTAGACAGGAGATTTTCCTTGCTTCGAAGTTCCAAAACCGGCTCCAACGCCTCTCTAACTCTTAAATTCAAGCCAAGCGATCCGAAACTAGTCAAATAACGTGCAACTCAATCAAACTATACTCCAATGCTTATAATTTATCAATTCCTAACAATCTCTAACTCCGCTCAAAAAGTCAATAAAGTTAGCCCTCGAGCCCACGTGCCCGGATTTCGAAATATTTTGAAGTTAAACTTTACCCATAACACCACAAATCAAATATATAATTTATTCCTAATTCCATTTCCAAAATCATGGTCAAAATCCAAAAATACCAATTTTTCTAGGTTTTCAACAAAATCCCAAATTGCTACAAATTCTCATGCTTAAATCGATATATAAACCTTGTATTTAACTCACAATGTGAAGAAATCACTTACCCCATAATAGATTATGAAAATGGCACTCCAAAATCGTTCCCGTGAATGAAATGAAGTGGAATTGAGACAAACCCTCATTTTAAAAGAACACACTGGCCAGCGACCTTTCGCATCTGCGGTCCATTAGCCGCTTCTGTGGCTCCGCACTTGCGGAAAGTCCATCGCAGGTGCGGCTCCTGCTCAACCGAACAGTCCCCACATCTGCGCCCCAAGTAGTGCATCTACGCTTCTGCGCTCACGCACCTGCGCGTTTATGCCTGCTTCTGCGGCCCAGGCCTTTTGGCCAACTTCCGCTTCTGTGCTGCCCCACTCCGCAAGTGCGGTCCAGCTTTTGCGGCGAAACAACCACATCTGCGATCCCAGTACTGCCCACCCACGATCCGCTCCTGCGCTTGCCTGGACGCTTTTTCGGCATCTCACCTGGGGTCCATTTTTCGCAGGTGCGATTGCACCAGAACTCAGGCCCTTCAGCAATACAACAAAGCTCCAAATTGATCCGTGACTCATCCGGAACACACCCGAGGTCCCCGGGACCCTGTCTGAACTTACCAACAAATTCCATAACAAAACACGAACATACTCGAGGTCTCAAATCACACCAATCGCATCAAAATCACGAATCAACGACCAAAATCCTTCTTTAAACTTTCAAACTTTCAAACTTCGACGAATACGTCCGAATCGTAGCAAAACATTTCGGAATGACGCCAAACTTTGCGCACAAGTCATAAATCATAATACGAACCCATTCCAAGTCTCGGAATCCCAAACGGACTTCGGCAACACCAAAGTCCATCTCAAACCAAACTTTGGAAATTTTAAAGCCTTCCAAATGTCAACTTTCCACAATAAGCGTTGAATTGCTCCCGGGTGATCTGATACTCAATGAACATACGCCCAAGTCCAAAATCATCATACAAACCTATCGGAACCTTCAAATCCCGATTCTGAGGTCTTTTGCTCAATAGTCAAACCTTAGCTAATTCTTTCAACTTAAAGCTTCTGAAAATAGAATTTTCTTTCGAACTCAACTCTGAACGTTCCGAAGTTCAATTCCAACCACATGTATAAGTCATAATACCTGAAGTGAAGCAACTCAAGGCCTCAAGTACTGGTACACCACTTGTTATTATTGCTAACAGTATCATGCCTCTTGATCTGACATTTGCCAGTAATGCATGACATATGAATATTATTTCGATTCCGCCGGAGGCATCTATAAAGGATAATCCCATTATACCATAGTCGACTCTTTATAATATAATCTTGAAAGCTCGTTCTTGTTTGTGATTTAGCTTTGATTATGTTTTCTCAGACACTTGTGTGGTCTTCTTAATACTATATTATTATTTTTTACTTTGTGATCTAATTTTTTTTAGTCTCTAGCACACTGTTTATGGAATAAATTACGTACCCTAAGATATTTGTAACTTGAAAAATTATTTGGCTCAGATGAAGAATTTAAAAAATAATTGAATTGGATTCTCTTGCTAAATAATTAATTGAAAGATTTGATTATTTGGCCTTAACATAAAATATAATTTATTTTCTGTTGATTCAGATTCTTAATATTAGTTCATCTCTTGTTTTGAATATTTAATCATAATTATAATTTTATCCACCATAAATTTTATTTTCAAAGAGTAAAAGATCAATCTGACATTCCACTTTTAGATTTTTATGTCTGCAAAATTATTAGTGGTATTGACTCTTACCAACCATTTTTTTTCTCTTTCTCATACATTTATATTCTTAAAAAACTTCTTAGTTATTCTTTAATAATTGGGTAGACAAGAGGAAATTGTTCAGATGGTTAGCACTCCCCAGCTACAACCCCAGGGTTGTGGGTTTGAGTCACCAAAGGAGCAATAGCTCTAATAAAGGGGATCAAAGAGAAAAAAGAAATGAGAAATCAATAATAATAATTGGGTATATTTTTCAATATTACATGAATAACTAATAATAATAAAATATTATTTGAGTAGGAAAGCAATTCAAATATAATATAAAAATATATTATCATGAAAATTATTTTCTCAATTACAATGGTTTATGGAGTCCATTTAACATTACTTTTATTTTTTCTTGGTATTGGATATTATGGAGTGATAATGTATTACCAATACAGAGGATTCTTATGAAATTGATTTTATTAAGTCTTCTTACATATTTTTAATAAGAATTCAATCAAATAAATTTTAGTACTTTTAAAATCTCAAATATTAAAAATATTAACATAGAAGTTATTGTAGTACAAAAAATAGGTTATTACAGTTTTAAGGCTATTTTGGTCTATCAATATTGTGTTCGTGCTTTTATAATATATAGACTCTCCTTTTTCTAAATGGATTTGAACAATATAATACATTATCAAATTAAATTAGTAATAGGACAATATAATAGTTTTCAAATTAAATTAGTAATAGAAATTTTTAAGTCTATTTTATAAATTAGTAATAAAATAATTTTATTACAGTTATGTCCTTTCCCTATGAGTTCTCCTGTTTAATATTAGGGCTATTTTGGTCTATCAATACTGTGTTTGTGCTTTTATAATATATAGTCTCTCCTTATTCTAAATGGATTTGAACAATATAATATATTCTCAAATAGTAATAGGACAATATAATAGTTTTCAAATTAAATTAGTAATAGAAATATTTTAAGAAGTATATCCTAAAAATAATAGGATTACATGGCTAAAAATGTGTCTCTATCCCAAAAGTAATTATATTAATAAGAAATCTAATGTGTTCCTAAAGGTATATTACGTTTACATGCTAACGTGTAGTATTATATGTCTATGCCCGAAAGTAATTATACTAATAGGATTCCTAAAGGTAATCATGAAGGATTCCTAACGTGTAGTATTATGTCTTAAAATTAATAGGATTATAAGGCTAATGTATCCGGTTATGTACTTTTATTGTGAGTTATTATGCTTAAGATAAAAAGGTTATTTTTATAAACCAACATTATATTCATGCTTTTATAATAATATAGATAGTACTAAACTAATAATAATAATAGTAATAATAATAGAAAACACTAATTTTTAATGATAGTTTAAGTACCTAAAAAAAGTGTTTTTGAAGCAAAAATAAATATTTAAATAAATGTACCTTTACGTAAATATACTTGAACAAGTTAAAAACAAATTGCATGGCATATATTCTCAAAACTTATTAATCTAATGAATAAAATATGTAGCAAAACATTATAATAATGGTGTAAAAAAAGAATTTATAATACTGGTAAAAATATAAAAAAAATTATAAGTATCATTATGACCTTTCAAAGTAAAATAGTAGCTCAGTGGGATAAACTCGAGTATGTAAGAACAAAATTGGGTGTCAACAATGAGGAGGTTGAAAGAAAGTTTACAGGAATTCCCCGCAACTACTTGGAACAATGTTTACAATCAATAAAACACAAAGTTGCGGATAGAAGAAGATACGATTACTCAGCCAACGTCAGATGAAAGGCCAAGATCTAGACACTCGGAATCAGAAAGAAGTTCTAGTAAGAATAGGTACGAATCTTATATGGTATCTGCAGGGCGAGATTCCCGGCCTAAACAATAGAATGCACGGTTTGATTCAAGATTAAGGCAAAAGGAGATGAGTTCCTATTCTCAATCCAAAAAGGAGTGTGACACCCGAGGCAGCAATTCTAGCACTCAAACAAGAATAAGAGATAATAGTTTTAACGTCAGCGCTTCTGAATTGGTGGTTGTCCTATGAGAATGGGAGACAAGGTACGATGGCCAAAGGAGATGAGGTCGGATCCAAACAAAAGGAACCCTGAATTTTGGTGCGAGTTTCACAATGATCATGGCCATAGAACAGCAGATTGCTGGCTCTTGTAAGGGGAAGTGGAATATCTACTGATGCAAGGCTATCTTATTGACCTGTTCAGTCAGAAAGTAAAATAATCATACATGAAAAATAGACAAGAACCACCAAAGCCTCCATCTCCAAAGAGAACGGTAAATGTCATAACCGGGGGAGAAAAGGTTAATGGGGTAACGTACACGGCTGCTAAAATGACATCGAAGGTCACCGTCACTTAAGGGAAACGAGTTCGCCAAGTCTTGGAAAGAGACAGCATAGTGCTTGATGATGAGGACGTGGACAGCCTAATGATTCCTCATAACGATGCATTGGTAAT
The DNA here is from genome assembly GCA_000715115.1 of Nicotiana otophora. Lineage (NCBI taxonomy): Eukaryota > Viridiplantae > Streptophyta > Magnoliopsida > Solanales > Solanaceae > Nicotiana > Nicotiana otophora. The sequence goes on from AWOL01S0035362.1 coordinate 49,899, forward strand.
ATCTTTACTTGTACATGATACTAACGTTAAACGAGTTTTGATTGATTCAGGTAGCTCAGTGAGTATCATTTTACTGAGAGTGGTAAATGAAATGCAAGTGAATGATAAAACCATACCGAAAGTGTGAACATTATCTGGGTTCGATAATTCAAGCGTCGTTACGAAAGGGGAAATTGTATTAGCTACATTTGCAGAAGGTATCGTCAAAGACACAAAGTTCCATGTAATAGACACGAACATGGTTTATAATATAATCTTGGGTAGGAAGAAAAGGAAGCAATGGACATTTCAAAATCAAGTGATTGAGGATGAGGTACAAAAATATCTGAAAATCGGTTCAATACGAGAGGTAAAGTACCCTGGCCGGCTAGCTAATACTGTTGTGGTTCCAAAAAAATAGAATAAGGCGAGTCTGTGTGGATTATACCAATTTAAAAAAGGCTTGTACTAAAGATTCCTTTTCTTTACCACATATAGACCAACTAATTGATTCTACTGCGTGTCATGAGATTTTGAGTTTTTTAGATGCTTATTCTGGTTATTATCAGATAAAAATGAACCCTTTCGATGAGGAAAGAACCTCATTTATCATAGACAGGGGGACATATTGCTATAAAGTCATGCCATTTAGATTGAAAAATATTGGAGCAACATATCAAAGATTGGTAACCAAAATATTTCAAGAACATTTGGGAAAAACTATGAAGGTCTACATAGATGATATGTTGGTCAAGTCAACACAGGCAGGAAATCATTTTCAACATTTGGCTGAAACCTTTAAAATTCCTTGAAAGTACAACATGAAGTTGAACACAGAAAAGTTCTCTTTTGACGTGGCTTCAGGAAAATATTTGGGATTTCATATTTCTAATAGAGGTATTGAGGTAAATCCCGCGCAGATCAAAGCTATTGAAAAAATACCTAATGTGTTTATGAGCAAGAAAGAAGTAACAGGTAGGATAGCGGCTTTAGGAAGGTTTATTCCAAGTCATCGGAAAAATGCTTTAAGTTCTTTTCAGTATTGAAAAGGCAAAATCAATTTGAATGGACTGACAAATGTCAACAAGATCTGAAGGACTAAAGACGTATCTATCAAATCCTCCCTTGTTAGCAAAACCAAAAGATGAGGAGAGATTTCTCATCTATCTTGCAGTGTCAGAAGTGGCGGTAAGCGCAGTACTGGTACGTGAAGACAAAGGTAAACAATCTCTGATCTATTATGTTAGTAAACCTTTACTAGATATTAAGACACAATATCCTCACCTTGAAAACCTTGTTTTAGCTTTAATTATGGCATCAAGGAAGTTACTACCTTACTTTCAGTGTCATCATATTTCTGTTGTAACTGCCTTTCCACTAAGGAATATATTGCACAAACAAGAATTGTCAGGAAGGTTAGCTAAATAGGCCATAGAGCTTACTGAATATGATATAATATATCAGCCTAGAACCGCTATAAAATCTCAGATGTTAACAGATTTCGTAGTAGATTTTAGCTCAAGCCTAATTCCTTAAGCAGAAAAAGAGCTATGAATATTTATCGGAGATAATCCGGGTACTTGGACCTTGTTTACTGACGGTTCTTCGAACATTAAAGGAGCAGGTTTGGGGATTGTTTTAATTCCGCCCTCAGGTGAAATCATAAGACAAGCCATAAATGTTACCCAATTACTAACGATGAGGCAGAGTACGAAGCTGTGATTGCAGGTTTGGAGCTCGCAAGAGAGCTTGGTATTGAACAAATCGTAATCAAAAGCGACTCGCAGCTAGTAGTCAATCAGATGCAAGGAACTTACGTGGTAAGAGAAACACGAATGCAGTGGTATATCAAAAAGGTATGGGACTTACTTAGGCAGTTGCAGACATGGAAAGCTGTACAAATACCCATGGAGGAAAATGCAGAAGCAGGCGCGTTGGCAAATCTCACGTCCGTTGCTGATGCGACAAATACAAAAAATGCTATTGTGGTACACCTATTTCATTTAACCCTCGATCAAACCAAGAGTGAAGTAAATTTCGATAACTTAACTTGGGATTGGAGAATAAGAGTTTGTGAACTTTTTGCAGTATAGAATATTTCCCTAGGATAAAAAGAAATCTCGATTGCTACAGTTGAAGGCTGCTCAGTATTGCCTAATACAGGTGAATTTGTATCGCAAAATGTTTGGTGGAACTTTAGAAAGATGACTTGGACCTTCACAAACAGAATAGGTAATGAGAGAGGTACACGAGGGGAATTGCGGCAATCATGCCGGGGGGAGATCGTTGGTAAAAACACTAATAAGAGCAGGATACTATTGGTCAACAATGGTGGATGAAGCAAAATATTTTGTAGCAAGGTGCGATAAGTGCCAATGATATGCTAATAATATGCATTGTTCGGCAGAGTTGCTGCATTCAGTTATATCACCATGTCCATTTATGAAATGGGGTATGGATATCGTAGGACCACTACCTCAAGCTAAAGGAAAGGTATGATTTTTGTTAATTCTAATCGATTATTTCTCAAAATGGATAGAAGTAGGTGCCTTCAAATAGGTGCGAGAAAAAGGAAGTTATGGACATCATTTGGAGGAATATAATATGTCGATTTGTAGTCCCAAAGGAAATCGTTTGTGATAACGGGTCGTAATTCATAGGTCCGAAAGATGCCGACGTTTTCAAAAGTTAGAAAATTAAACGGATTACTTTTGCACCTTACAACCCAATGGCTAACAGACAAGATGAGTCAACAAATAAGGTTATTATCAACAACCTAAATAAGCGATTGAAAGAATCAAAAGGCAAGTGGCCAGAAGTACTACCAGGTATATTATGGGCTTACCGAACAATGGCAAACACTAGCACGGGAAGAACTCCATTTTCACTTGTATATGGAATAGAAGCTTTAATCCCAGTAGAGATAGGGGAACCAAGCATGAAGCATACACATACAAGTGAGGCAACAAATGAAGAAGAACTACGGATAAATTTGGATTTGACAGAAGAGAAAAGAGAAGCAACATTAATTCGGATGGCGGCTCAAAAGCAGATGATTGAACGATACTATAATAGGAAGGCAAACCTTAGGTATTTAAAAATTTGGGACTTCGTCCTCAAAAAGATGTTCTCGTCAACGCAAGAGTAAAACGCATGAAAGTTGAGTCCAAATTGGGAAGGCTCATATAGAGTTAAAGGCATTGCTAGAAAGTGAGCGTACGAGTTGGAAACTATGGATGGACAAGTGTTACCATCTCATTGGAATGCGTCCCATTTGAAGATGTATTACTTCTAAAAGAAGTTAATACCCATGGTCAGGTATCACGAAAGTTCAATATTTACTTTGTTGATTTAAGTTTTACTAACCATTTGAGATGATATCCAAAAAGCTAGCCCGTATTAAATGATGATATTAAACCCAAAATACATGTGGAATACTTAATTATTTCCGGTCTAGGTTATAACATTTCTGATGGAAAAAGGTTAGGCAGTCATCATTTAAAAATTTACCTCCGAGTCCCGTACGTATTTCCTTTTTCAGGAAAAGGACCAAAAGTAAGGAGTTGATCCAGTGTTCGAAAGCTCATGCTTCAGTGCTCAAACACTAGGAGGACTATGCATATGGAATAGTACACAAGGAAAGAATATATACATCACAAAAGCATAGCTTAGCCAAAGTAAAAACCTTGAAGAAAATGTCAAATTCAAAGGCATCAAACTCGCAGAAAATATGGGCAGTAGAGAGTTAGAAAACCTACAGAATACTCCTACGAGCTTCTAGGTTAAGGCCATATATCTAATCACGGGAAAATATAACTGTATTTATAAACCCCCTATAAAGAAAGCAGTTATGAAAATGTTGTACAGGATTATTCATTTGAAAGTGCAAAAAATAAAACGTCTTCAAATTACATTATGTTTCATATCTTTGCACCAATATAAATATGAGACGTAATTTTCATCAGTGTTGTTAATATAAAAGGGCCTTCTTTTATAAAAGATCTGTGCATAATAAAGACGCGGTCTACTAAAGCATTTTTAATGCAAGTATAAGCTCAAAAACTTAAAGAGCAAAAAGCATAATATGCAGTAAAAAGATATTTATATCATTTCCCCATAAACAAGGGAGGTAAATCTCCCAAAAACTACTCAAAAACAAAAAAAAGGAAAAAAGAGAGTTTCACAAAATCCAAGGGTAAAAACTAAGGAGCATCATCTACGGGAGAAGATGGATCAATTTGAGAAGACGAAGGTTGAATATCAGCTTTACCAGGAGTAAGTCCATCTCCATCACCTTTGGAACCTTCATCCTCGGGTGTTGAGAAGCTTTGACATTGCTGAGTTTGTTCAATCGCTTCTTTAGCCTTTTCGATTTCAGTATTGAGGTCAAAACCCTCCTAGTTAGCTTCAGTTAGCGTCTCAAAATAGGTGTTCAAGAAATCGCAGCTAACATCAAGCATTAGCTTGTCTTCAATGGCTTCCTAATCCCTCTACCACTGCTCAATTTCAACCCTCAACTCTTCTTTCTCTGCTTTAGAAGCTTTATAAGATGACTTCAAAGGAGCAAGAGAACTCTCAAGGAACTGAATCTTGTCAGACGAGGCACAGAGCTCTTCTTGAGCTTGGGTTAGCATATGCACCAAATCACTCACATACATCTCTTTATGATTAAGGATCTCTTTCAAGCTACTTATTTCTTTAGTTACCTTGGAGTGCTTCTCAACGAAGGAGGATTCCAATCTATCCTTGTCTTTTTTGACTTGATTGGAGGAAGCTTTCAAAACTACTAGTTCGGCGGTGGTTATCTGTAGTTGTTGTTCCAGAGCGCCCTTCTCTTTAGCAAGAACGTCCTTCTCCGGTTGGAGAGTATCGAATTGCTCCTTCCAATTATCAGCTTTGGTGCGCAACTCGATCACCTGCTGATCTGTCCAATAAATCCTTCTCATAAGCTCCGTACCTGTCAAATTGATCTATAAAAAGACAAGGAAAGGGAGTTACAAGCATGAAAGGAAGGAAAGGAAAATAGATAGAGTAAATACATACCTCGAGGGAGGAATGTATAATGTCATTCATCAAAGTCAACTATGGGACTCAAGCTTCTTCTTCTCCACCGGTCCAATTAATGGTTTTAACCATACAGCGGTCTGAACATGCTTCTTCAACAAATTCCTACCATTGGAGACTTCAATTAAAACCTTTTTCATTCCCCGTCTAATGCTAGAAGGCTCAGCTTCTGCACGGGAAGCAACAGCAGGGACAATAACTAGGGCGGCTGTAGGCAAGGAGGCAGAAGAAGCAAAAGGATTGGCAATGGAGGTGACTGAAGTCATCGGAAGAGAGGCAAGTGATGGCTCATCTGAAACAGGGCCAAAGTCGTCTTCGCCCTCAAACCCTTGAGCAAAGAGTCTGTCAACAGGACTTGGGGATGAATGGGGTTATAAAAATTATCCACATCTTCACCAGATATGTTTAAGTGAACACTCTCTGGCTCATCAACGAGGCTAAAAGGAATACGAGGGGGGGGGGGTCATGAGAAACATGGGCTTCATCTTCGGAAATCACGTGCCTTCTGACTCGCGGCTTCCTCAGTATGAAACCTTCTTCATTATCCTCTTCCTCTTCATCTTCAAAACCACGGGCTCCAGCATTCTTCCTCTTGGAGAAAGACACACTCAAGATCTGTTCCCGCGTAGAACTCACAGAGAGCCTAGTAGAAGGAACAGAAGCATGACTGGTACCACAAATGACAAACCCTATAAAAAAGTGTGTCAAAATAAAAGAAAAGGATGAACAAAGGGAAGAAGAACAATGGGAATAAAAATTTACCGAGGGTCTTCATTTTCCATCCAAATTTCTACGATAGAAACTTCCAAGATCTCTTGTCCATAGGAGCAGCAGTCAACATCTTTTCTACCCAATCACAAAAGTCAGGAATTTCAGCAAAGACTTGCATGGTTGCGGAAAAATAAACATAAACTTATATGAAGAAAATTAAAGTATCAAGGAAAGCAAAGAAATAAGAGGGAAAAAAAAACTTACATGCAAAGTTTCACTTCTCAAGGAAGGGCATACTCTCATCACCCACTAACTCACGAGTGAGGAGGGCAACAAATCAAGCGTACCAACCACGGTCACGATCATCCTTGGTGCTGACTAAACCTCTCTTACTTCTAGCCATGAGGGAAAAAATACCTCCGCAAAAATGTTTCGTGGAATATATGTGAAGCAAGTGACAAAAGGTAGAAGTGGTGAAAACTAAGCCTGACAAGTAACGAAGGCAAGCAACTGCCCTCCACGCGATTGGAGCTATTTGACCAAGATAAACATTGAAATAGAGGCAAAATTCAATGATCGCGGGATCAATAGGAGGATTAAACCCTAAGGTAAAGGGGTAGGTATAAACAATAGAATACCCTTCGTGGAAAATCAGGTTTCTAGTGGCACTCACGTCGAACCAAGGAAAGGAGTCCTGGAGTAATCAAACTGGGGTAATGATAGGTAGGGTTAAGAGATGCTATGTGTCATGACCCAAAACCCAAACCGTCGTGATGGCACCTAACCTAATCCGTTAGGTAAACTAATTAACTATAAAATACAATATAATAATACTGATGTAAGTCAAAGATGAGATAGCTGAATTTATATAATTCTCTAAGGACTGGTAGTACAAATCATGAGCTTATAAGATATAGAGTTTACAAAGTTGGTTTGAAATAAAATACACCATCTATTTGAAATATACATGAAGAGATCTGAAATACTAAAGCTACCAAGATCAAGAGGAAGCTGGAACACAGATACATCTTTAGATCCAGCTCCCGCGGTACGCAGCTACATCAACATCCAACATCTGCACGCAAGGTGTAGAAGTATAGTATGAGTAAAACCAACCTCATGTACTCAATAAGTAACAAAACTAACCTTAGGTTGAAAGTAGTGACGAGCTGGGACAAGGGGCAGAGTACAACTCCAATAACCAACAACAGTTCATAACATGTAATAACCCGACCGGTCATTTTGAGCTCTAACGCATTGTTTGGTGGGTTGAGGCATTGAGTATCTTCACTTTAGGTAGCATGAATGGTGCGTTTGGTCGGAATCAAATTTCGGGAAGTTCGGGATTGATTTGGAAAGAAAATTCTAATTTCGGAAGCTTTAAGTTGGAAGAATGGGCTAAGAGTTGACTTTTGAGTAAACGACCTCAGAATCGGAATTTAAACATTCCAATAGGTTTGTATCATGATTTCAGACTTCGGCATATGTTCGGATTGAGTATTGGATCACCCGGGAGTATTTCGACGCTTATTATGCTTGTTGGTATTTTAAAAGTTTAAGAAATTCTTAAGTTTGACTTAAAGTGGATTTTAATATTATCGATATCCATTTGGAATTTCGAGCCTTGGAATAACTTCGTTATGTGACTTAGGACTTGTGTGTTAAATTTGAAGTCATTCCGGATAGATTTGATATGTTTCGGCATAAGATATAGAATTTGGAATTTATAACTTTGATTCGAGAAGCGATTCATGACTTTGATGTTGTTTTACGTGGTTTAAGGCTTGAACTAAGTTCGTATTGTACTTTTGGATGTCTTGGTATGTTTGGATGGGATCTCGGGGGCCTCGGCTGCGAATCGGATTGAAAACGGATAGAGTTTGGACTTGGGAGAAAAGCTGAAGCAGCTGATATCTGGTGTAACCGCACCTACGAGGTTTTGGCCGCAGGTGCAGAGCCGCAGAAGCGGACAAGAGGGGTCGCAAAAACGGTTCTGGGCAAGCTGGGCAAGAGCGCAGGTGCGAGAAAATGTCCTCACCTGTGAAGCCGCAGATGTGGAGGGGATATCACAGAAGCAAAATTGGCCAAGAAGGCTTGGGGCCGCAGGAGCGGACCTTGGCACGCAGGTGCATGAGCTCAAAAGCGCTTGTTGTCTGCAAAAGCGGAACCGCAGAAGCGCTATTTGGGCCGTAAAAGCCGAGGCTACTGGGCTGAGTTAGAGCTGCACCTGCGATGTAATTTCCATAGATGTGGAGCCGCATAAGCGGCTATTGTACCGCAAGTGCGAAGTCGGCCTGGGTAGTGTGTTTCTTTAAAACGAGGGTTTGGCTCAATTTCACTTCATTTCGTCCATGGGAGATGGTTTTGGAGCACTTTTGGAGTGCCATCTTCATCGACTATTATGGGGTAAGTGCTTTCTTCACATTGTGAGTTAAATACATGGTTTGTATACAGATTTAAGCATGGGAATCTGTAGAAATTGGGATTTTTGGTAGGAAACCTAGAAAATTGGTATTTTTGGATTTTGACGATGAAATTGGGCATGAAATTAGGGATAAATTATATATTTGAGTTTGTGCTTTTATGGGTAAGGTTTATCTTCGAAAATATTCGGAATCCGGGTAAGTGGGCCTGAGGGTTGTCTTTATCAACTTTTCGAGCAGAGTTGAGAATTGTTTAAATTTATAAATTATGGGTATTAGAGTATATTTGGATTGGTTTGCACCTTGTTTTTCTAGTTTTGGATTGACGGGCATCAATTTGAGGTGTTAGAGAGGCTTTGGAGCCGGTCATGGAACTTTGGAGCGAGGTAAGTCTCCTGTCTAACTCTGTGAGGGGGAAACTACCCCTAGGTGATGTATTTGTTATGTGCTACTTGTTGCAGGGTCTACATACACGCAAGGTGACGAGAGTCCGTACGTAGCTAGTTTCATGTTATGTCCGGGTAAACTTAGGTTCCCGCCATACTATTACTCTACTATATGAGTTGTCTCTTGCCTATTAAATTCCTTTATTTTACATTACGACCAGATACTAGACTTTCGTAGAGTGATAGACTTGCTATTGTAGAGATTTGAAGGGCTTCATAATAAGCCGCAGATTAATTGTACTCTCCTTATGAAATTTTCCTGCAATATGCGTTCTTATCGAAAAGTTCCCTAAAACTCTATAACTCACACGATTGTTCATGAGTGGGGTCGAGGACCCGTCAAAGCTTCTTATTCTAATGGGATCGGGCCGTTCGCCTTGGCAGGATAGATACATCTATGGTTCATGCCATTCGACCCTCGGCAGTGCGCACATTATGATGGATCGGGCCGTACGCCTCGATAGGATTATATACCACACTCTCATGGGAGCGGGTCGTTCACCTCGGCAATAAAATAGATGTACTATGGTTCAGCAATGTTATGATTGATCGAGCCATACGCCTCGACATTTCTATAAAATACTCTTATGAAGTCGTGCGTAATAATTGGCAAGAAGCCAGCATATCTGTGAGCTTTTCCTGATTGTACTGTGATGACCTATCTGGTAAGCTGCATTATATATATACTCCGATTGAGAAGGTTGCTACTAACTGAGAGTTTGAGTTATTGCTGAGAGGAGGATTGTACCATGTATTATACTTGTTATTTCGCTTATTTACTCTTACTCACACATGTTTACTTCTACTGTATTTGTCTTATTAGACCACTAGTAAGTGTTGATGTCGACCCCTCGTCACTACTTCTCTGCGGTTAGGATAAATACTTACAGGGTATGCGTTGATTTACGTAATCATGTTACACTTGCTGCACTTTTTGTGCAGGTACATATATGTCTGGTGGTCTTTTGGGTGCAGAGGCGCGGCTACTGCGGGGAATTTATCGTGAGCTACATTTCATGTTATGATCCGTAGCCTGCAGAGTCTCCATCAGTGTTATTTATATTCTACTGTCTAATGTGCATTCCAGAAAGATGTTGTATTTTATTATATTTCCTAGTTGATGCTCATGCACTTGTGACACCTAGTTTTGGGGGTTCCTACAGGTTGTTCATCATTGTGGTTCAAGTAGATATTATCATTCACTATGAAAATTCTATTTCATACTATCTAATTAATAAAATATATGATTTTGAAGTACTAGAATGGGTAATTAAATTGATCAATCACTGTTGGCTTGCCTGACGGCGGTGTTAGGCACCATCTCAACCTATAGTGGATTCTGGGTCGTGACATCTTGGTATCAGAGCATTAGGTTCACTTAGGTCTCACGAGTCATGAGCAAGTCTAGTAGAGTCTTGCGGATCGGTACGGAGACGTCTGTACTTATCTTCGAGAGGCTACAGGGGCTGTTAGGAGCACTTCCTTTCTTGATTTCCTCATCGTACGGTTTAATTACATTGATGCTTGTGCCTTTATTTCCTTCCTACTCGAACGTATGCGACGTGAAGCGCTTGTTGTCAATGGGACACCGAGTAGTGGTATTGACACTACAGACATGGTGCAAGATGTTTTTCCCTGCGTGTTCGGGCAGGCTATTATCGTCGCCTTGTGGAAGGATGTTCATTTGACCCAGCTCAGTGTCTGTACTTCCTATTGTTTTGAGGCTATGCACTGATTGCTATGTTATTCATGAGTTGTTATCGCACCATGTTGGTGTAATAGTAGAGTGCTTATATATGGACCGCGGCAGCGAATGGATCGGAAGGATGATTTCTCATTACATGATTTAGAGGTTCAGCATTTAATTCCAGCAAAGGAAAGGCAATCGGATGATGGATGTTCAGGTTTTGGTGGATGGAGTAACGAGACTTCATATCTTCGAGTGTGATGGAAATTTTCATTATGATGCGGTGTCTTCTCCCTTGTTTGAATGCATCACGGTTCCCCGGTGTTATGGTCTTCTTTGATTTTGCCTTCGGGGCAGGGTGTTGTGAAATGGTGCCTGAGGAGCGGCTGTTAGAGATAGCGGTGTGTAGTGGTTCAGAATCAAATTTGTATTTCTAATGCTGAAGTTTGGAGAGAGATGATCTTCGAGGAGGCTTAGAGTTGGTAGTAATTTATTAGTTTGGGTGATACAGGTATGGATTTGATTTGAAGTAACATTTGGGAAGCGAAGTATGAGGAAGGACATGGCGGGAGATGTCTCTTGGTGGTTGAATTACTAGTAGGTCAAGTATGAAAAGTGGAGGTCTAGAAGTTGCTTAAAGAAGATGGTTTGACCGAAGTGGGAGTGGCAGAGTAGCATATGGATTCAATGGTAGGATAACCACGTACCTTGAGGAAGTTTAGAGTGATTTGGGAGGAATGGTGAAAAGTGACTAGGTCCACGGATTATATTTGGAATGGTGGTTACTGTACGGAGGAAGATTGAATATGGCAGAAAGGAGTTTGCTCGAAATGAAGAGGGGTGTGAAGATTTGATTATCGTTTCAGATGTAACCTGACTTTGAGTTTGGAAGGTATTGTTGAACTTTCAGTTGATGTCAAAGGGGAAGAAACAGACTTGTACAGCTGGTGGACAAGCATGGGCTTATGAGGGTCTACTAAATGCATGGTAGTTGCACCCAATGCAGCGTCGTTAGAAGATATCGACATGGAATTCCACAGGCGGGTTATTTCATGTGAAAAGGTTAGCGGTTGTGTGATTTTGATGAAGTTTCTACAAAGAGTTCTACTTACTACCCAACATAAGCTCGAATGAGCGATTGTGGATGATAATTCAGAATGTTCATGAAAAGTTTAACAAGAGACTACAAGAAATTTGATGGGTTGACGGTGCAAGATCATGGTAATTGAGAAGGAGGAATATTTGTGGGTTCTAGGTTTATGTGATTGTAGCTTAGAGCTAAGTGGGGGAGCCCACCATCTACGATTGGATCGCGTGGTTGTTTGCTTGTGCAGCTTATGGTTATCGGTGCATTGGTGGATTATTTATGACTAAGAAAAGGAAACATCAGGGGTGATTCGAGCAAAGGATTTGATGAATGTATGCTATATTTCGCCTTATCGATTCAGGTGCAGATTTTGGGGAGGCTCAGAGTTTATGCTTCTGGTAGATGTGATGTACAAGGAAAATAATTCATATGGTTGCTTATTTAGGAGAGTTCATATGCTGACAACACTAGGAGTTTAGGTTATATTCGGGACCAAGTCAGAGTGGGTGACTCTCAATAGTGCTTCTAATGGGTTCGTTATGTGGCTGGAGACCGGGATTTTTGCAGCAGAATATGAAGAATACCTGTGGGATTTTCTGTGTTATTATCGGGTCTACGGGGCAGTTTTGGAAAACAATAATACTAATACAAAACAATGGGAGAAATAGTTTAGGATTCGCGGAAGGTCTTTCAGAATATGTGTACCAGTTGAAGATGCTATTGTGCGCATGAGGAAGGTATGAGATGGTTCATGGGTATCGAGATGATGTGGTCTCGTGAAGTGGGTCACTCGGGAGGAGTGTTGTTGAGTTTTGTTATGATTCTTGAATAGAGCTACTATTATTTCTAAGGCAAGTAAAGAGTGAATTGGAAGAAATTGGTTCGGTTAGTAATGGTTGAATTAGTATGATTATATCAATGATCGGTTCCTTCGGTGCGTTAAGTTATACAGGTGGTTGGTGGTTGTATGTGCGGGCTTGACAGCCACCATAAATTGATTGATTGGGAGATATTTGATTCAAATGGCCTTGTTGTGTAAATGGATTCCGGAAGAGTAATGGCAGTTTAGACCACAACCTGAGGTTTGTATTTTCTGCGGTTTGGGAATTCAGTTGTGTGCTGCATTGGCTCTTCTGAAAAGAGCTAAGTGAAAGGTTTCTAGCCAGAGAAGTGTTTATTCTACTGGTAGTTCAGGGGTTATGATAGATTCTTATATTCTCGCGTAGCAGCACGATAGGCGCAGTGAGCGGCATGGGAATTGGAAGTTGAGGATCAAGGTTGCGGTTCAGTGTTGATAAGAATATCACGAGCTCGGATGAGCAGGGAAGAATTCAGATGTTTAGAGTAAGCTGACATTATCTTAGTGTCGCCTGAGAATGGTGTTCTGTGGAAGAGGCATTGTGTATTGAGTTGCGGATTATGATTTGCCTTACAGAATTGGTACGATTAGTGGTATGGATGTGTGGACTTTGCTACCTGAGCGGAAGGTCGTGGGAGCGTACCCCACGGGGAGATTTGTATAAGTGTGGCATGTTAGTCACTTGATTGTTAAAGATTAAGACCAAGTATGGAGGTTATGGTAATATCACAAATGCGAGAGTTTATGCCTGAGAGGCGTCCTATTCCTTGGGTTGTGGACCATGTGAGTTTGTTTCTGATTTGACGGCTTGATTATTCGCACACGTGTTGAGGTCCCGTGTAGCTTGTGATGTTTTGTGATCAGGATGGCTCTCGAGATGCAGGTCATTTATTGCACCTTAGTTATGCTTATGTTTTGTAGCATATGGCGCTATCCGTCTCCCCAAAGTTGTATTTTTCTTCCACTTAGCGTGCTTATAGCCTATATTCGGTATTCTGTAGGTAGAAGCATTATGTCTTGATGAGTATGTCCTTATTTATTGTTATGAGTGGATCGGGTGTCATGCTGCCACGGGTACGTTATTTGGATCGGGTTTCACGTCGCAACAGTGTTATGTTGAGTACGGTTCCCTATATCTATTCCTGCGTATTTTGTTTCTTATTCTCTAACAAGGGTTCATAACATCTGTTCGACTGTTTTATTCGTTACGCGAGCTGCATAATTCTTTTTCATGGTTCATTCCACCTTATGTGTCACATTCGAGTTTGTAGCTTGTTGGAAATTTGTTGGCGTCATATAAGATTTTTTTGGTAGTTTCGGAGATGGCATATTGCCTGAGTAGCTTGTACTGGATGAGACGAGATTATTGGACCTGAAATTAGTGCAATTAGATTCATATAAGGTACATTAAAGAGAAAATATCATTATTCAGTTCAGAATAAGGTAATGGTTCTTGTCAGGAGGGGAGACTCTATGAATTATTGATTAGGTAGGTGGTTATGAGTTTTTACACGTCTCTTTCATCGTGGCTGTATTGCGAGAGTTGGAACAGGTTTTATATGCATCATGTGATGTATTGTGGGCATCAGATTGGTGAAATTACAGCTATTATGGTCGGAGGATGCGATTATGGGCAACCGAATTATGTGGTGCATGGCATGAATTCAGCAAAGGTGTATGATCATGTTTTGGTATAGTGTAGTGATTGATACAGTGTTCGTATGTTTGAATTAGATCTTGTAGAAGAATTCGAAGGTTGGAATTTGGTTTTAAGGCTTATCGACTAAAAAAAGGGGAAGATCTTCAGTCTGACTCGAGCTAATGTGTCCAACTGGATTGTGGTGGCACGATTAGGTGCACGAGGTGTTAAACAACGATTTTGGACAACTCTGGAGCAGTCCCTAACACGTTCGAGGACAAATGTATGTTTTAGTGGGAGAGAATGAAACAACCCGACCGATCGTTTTGAGCTCTAGCGCGTCGTTCGGCGGGTTAAGGCCTTGAGTATCTTCACTTCAGGTAGTATGACTTGTACGTCGGGTCGGAATCGAATTTCGGGAAGTTCGGGATTGATTTGGAAAGAAAATTCTAATTTCGGAAGCTTTAAGTTGGAAGAATGGGCTATGAGTTGACTTTTGAGTAAACGACCTCGGAATCGGGATTTGAAGGTTCCAATAGGTTTGCATGATAATTTCGAACTTGAGTGTATGTTCGAGTTGAGTATCGGATCAACCGAGAACATTTCAGCACTTATTATGCTTGTTGGAATTTTAAAAGTTTAAGAAATTCTTAAGTTTGACTTGAAGTGGATTTTAATTTTATCGATATCCGTTTGGGATTCCGAGCCTTGGAATAGCTTCATTATGTCATTTAGGACTTGTGTGTGAAATGTGAAGTCATTCCGGATTGATTTGATACGTTTCAGTACAAGATATAGAATTTGGCAATTTGGAAATTTATAAGTTTGATCCGAGCCGCGATTCATGACTTTGATGTTGTTTGACGTGGTTTAAGGATTCGACTAAGTTTATATTGTACTTTGGGATGTCTTGGTATGTTTGGACGGGGTCACGGGGGCCTCGGGTGCGAATCGAATTGAAAACGGATAGAGTTTGGACTTGGGAGAAATGCTGAAGCAGCTGGTATCTGGTGTAACCGCACCTACGAGGTTTTAGCCGCAAGTACGGCCACGAGGGGTAGCAGAAGTTTTTCTGGGCGAGCTGGGTAGGAGCACAGGTGCGAGGAAATGTCTTCACCATGCGAAGCTGCAGATGCGGAGGGGAGATCGCAGAAGCGGAATTGGCCAAGAAGGCCTGGGGCCGCAGGAGCGGACCTTGGCACGCAGGTGCGTGAGCGCGGAAGTGCTTGTAGTCCGCAAAAGCGGAAGCATAGAAGCGCTATTAGGGCCACAAAAGTGGAGTCTTCTGGGATGAGTTAGAGCCACACTTGCGATGGAATTTCCACAGGAACGGTTATTGGACCGCAGGTGCGTAGGTTAGACTGGGCAATGTGTTTCTTTGAAATGAGGGTTTGGTTCAATTCACTTCTTTTCGTCCAAGGGAGCGGGTTTGGAGCACTTTTGGAGTGCCATCTTCATCAACTATTATGGGGTAAGTGCTTGCTTCACATTGTGAGTTAAATACATGGTTAATATACGGATTAAGGATGGGAATTTGTAGAAATTGGGATTTTTGGTAGGAATTCTAGAAAGTTGGTATTTTTGGATTTTGACCACGAAATTGGGCATAGAATTAGGGATAAATTATATATTTGAGTTCGTGGTGTTATGGGTAAGGTTTATCTTCAAAGATTTTTGAAATCTGGGAAAGTGGGCCCAAAGGTTGTCATTATCGACTTTTCGAGCGGAGTTGGGAATCGTTTAAATTTATAAATTATGGGTATTAGAGTATATTTTTATTGGTTTTCACCTTGTTTGTCTAGTTTTGGATTGACTGGCATCGGTTTGAGGTGTTAGAGAGGCTTTGGAGTCGGTCATGGAACTTCCGAGCGAGGTAAGTCTCCTGTCTAACTCTGTGAGGGGGAAACTACCCCTAGGTGATGTATTTGTTATGTGCTACTTGTTGCGGGGGCTACGTACGCGCAAGGTGACGAGAGTCTGTACGTAGTTAGTTTCATGTTATGTCTGGGTAGACTTAGGTTCCCTCCATGCTATAACTGTACTATTTGAGTTGTCTCTTGCCTATTAAATTCTTTTAGTTTACATTACGACTTGAGACTAGACTTGCGTTGAGTGATAGACTTGCTATTGTAGATATTTGACGGGCTTCATGATAAGCTATAGATTAATTGTACTCTCCTTATGAAACTCTCCCACGATATGCGTTCTCATCGAAAAGTTCCCTTAAAATCCATAACTCACACGACTGTTCGTGAGTGGGGTCGAGGACCCGTCAAAGCTTCTAATTCTAATGGAATCAAGTCATTCGCCTCGGCATGATAGATATATCTATGGTTCATGTCGTTCGACCCTCGGCAATGCGCACATTATGATGGATCGGATCGTACGCCTCGGCATAATTATATACCACACTCTCATGGGAGCGGGTCGTTCGCCTCGGCAATAAAATAGATGTATATATGGTTCAGCAATGTTATGATGGATCGGGTCGTACGCCTCGACATTTCTATACAATACTCTTTTGAAGTCGTGCATAATAATTGGCAAGAAGCCAACATATCTGTGAGCTTTTCCTGATTGAACTGTGATGACCTATCTGGTAAGGTCCATTATATATATACTCCGATTGAGAATGTAGCTACTAGCTGAGAGTTTGAGTTATTGCTGAGAGGAGGATTGTACCACGTATTATACTTGTTATTTCTCTTATTTACTTTTACTCACACTTGTTTACTTCTACTGTATCGGTCTTATTGGACCACTAGTAAGTGTTGATGTTGACCCCTCGTCACTACTTCTCTGGAGTTAAGCTAGATACTTACTGGGCACGCGTTGATTTACATACTCATGCTACACTTGCTGCACCTTTTGTGCATGTACATATATGTCTGGTGGTCTTTTGGGTGCAGAGGCTCGGCTACTATGGGGAATGTATCGTGAGCTACATTTCATGTTACGATCTGCAGCCTGCAGAGTCTCCATCACTGTTATTTATATTCTACTGTCTAATTTGCATTCCAGACAGATGTTGTATATTTTTATATTTCCTAGTTGATGCTCATGCACTTGTGACACCGTGTTTTGGGGGTTCCTACAGGTTGTTCATCACTGTGGTTCGGGTAGATATTATCATTCACTCTTAAAATTATATTTCTTACTATCTAATTAATAAAATTTATGATTTTGAAGTACTAGAATGGGTAATTAAATTGATCAATCACTGTTGGCTTGCCTGACGGCGGGGTTAGGTGTCATCACGACCTATAGTGGATTCTGGGTCATGATATAACAATATAAAAAGACGAAACAAGAAATAACTCAGCTCGTTCATAGTTACGGAAAAATAGGCATGCTTTTCCCGTATAACAGTAGATCCCAAATCTTTCACCGAAAACCCCAAAAACATATTTGTGTAAGTTTGAAAACTGTGATTTTTCCCAAAATCCTTTCAACAATAAATAAAATATTTCATTTTCAGATAGCATGAGAATAATACATATCTATGCCTACATGTCAATATACAGGTGAAATCATGAATGTCACAAAAAATCGGGTAGCAGAAGGAAATGCATCTCTATGCATATATCGCAAGTACGCATGCCAAATATAATGTAGCTCAGTGATGAACTCATGTACTCTCACTCTCTGAGAACTCAATCTCACTGTCTCACACTTTTCAGTCATCACACTCAATCAGTCGACACAATCAGTCACTCAGTATTGTACAGGGCTGATCCAGCACAAACATAATAACTGCTAGCAACTATGCTCACTGAGGGTGTGCAGACTCCATAGGGGCTCCTTCAGCCCAAGCGCTATAATCCGCACGTACAACTCACATGTTGCACGGACAACTCATGTGCAATAGTATCAATATTTGGGTCCGTACAGACAACTCACGTATTGCACGGATAACTCACGTGCTATAGTATCAATATATGGATCCGCATGGACAATTCACGTGATGCACAGACAACTCACGTGCGATAGTATCAATATCTGGATCCGCACAGACAAATCACATGCTGCACGGACAACTCATGTTCTATAGTATGAATATTTTCACAGTCAGGCCCTCGGCCTCACTAAGTCATCAATCTCTCGAGTCTCTCGGGCTCACAACACTCATGCTAAGCATCCCAAGTCAATGACATGAGATGCGACAATATATTATAACAAAGACTGAGATATGATATGTAATGATGAATACGAATGAGTAAATAACTGCAGTTAAACAAGTAACTCAACAGCAAGGAATGGCCACTGTGTGTCCCAATAGTACCAGCATATAGCCTAAACATGATGTCTAGCATAAATTACAGCTCAAGTGCTCTATCACATAGAGTACAATAAAAATGTTCAAATAAGATAGCTACACAGTTCCATGAAATCAGACTAAATCACAATTTACACGGTGCACACTCACACGCCCGTCACCTAGCATGCGCCTCACCTAAACATCAATTACATAACACGTAACTCGGGGTTTCATACCCTCAGCACCAAGTTTAGAAGTGTTACTTACTTCGAATAAGCCAAATCCAATACCGAGCAAGCCAAGCGATGTTCCAAAAATTCTACCTCACACCTACCGACCTCTGAACGGCTCAAAACTAGCCAAAAGCAACTCCAATACATCAAATAATGCCAAAGGAAACAAACCCAATCGATAAAGGTTGAATCTTTAATCAAAAGCCAAAAGTCAACCCAAAAGTCCAACACGGGCCCGTGAATCGGAACTCAATGAAACTTATAAAATCAGATGACACATTCAATTATAAGTTCAACCATTCTAGTTTCACCCAAATTCAACTCTGAATCGATGTTCAAAACTCAAAAACTCACCCCATGAAACTTTAGTCTAAAACCTCTAATTTCTGTTTATAATTCATAGTCCAATTACCAAAAATAAAGATAGAATCATGAAATATAATCAAAACTGAGTATAAAACACTTACCCCAATCCTTGTGATGAAATTCCTCTACAAAGTCTCCCAAAACCGAGCTCCAAGTCTCAAAATGAGAATAAAACGACCAGCCCTAAAACATATAGCTTCTACCCAGAGATTTTTGCTTTTGTAAACAAAGGGCTGCTTCTGCGGCGACGCTTTTGCGACACAATTCTCGCTTCTGCGGAACACACTGGAGGTCTGCTCTTCCACACCTGCACAACAGGTATCGCTTCTGCGCAAGTGTAGGTACGAGACAAAGCACGCTTCTGCGCACATGCCCGCTTCTGCAATCACAGCTTCCGCTTCTGCGCACACGCAGGTGCGCCTCTTCCTCCGCATCTGCAATGATCCACAACCAAGCCTTCCTTTGCTTCTGAGATAAACTGTCCGCACCTGCGGACTCGCATTTGCGCCCATTCTTCCACAGATGCAGAAACACAAAAACCAGCAGCCTTAGCCAAATGCAACATGTGATGAAATGGTCTGAACCTTGTCCAAAACTCAGTCGAGCCCCTCGAGACCCCATTCGAATATACCAACAAGTTCCATGACATAACACAGACCTACTAGAGGCCTCAAATCATGCATAAAAATATCGAAATGACGAATCGCACCTCAAATCAAAAGTAATGAACCTAGAACTTTGAATTTCCAAAACTCGCACCGAAACATATCCAATCGACTCGGAATGAACTCAAATTTTGCACACAAGTCCCAAATGACACAACGAAGCTATTCCAATTTCCAGAACCACAATCCGAATCCGATATCCACAAAGTCAACTCTCGTCAAACTTATGAACTTTTTCCAAACCTTCAAATTCTAATTTTTGCCAATTAGTGTCGAATCCTTCTAGAAATATCCAATTGCAAATCCGTACATACGCCCGAGTCCAAAATTACCATTCAGACCTAACAGAACCATCAAAACTATATTCCGGGATCAAATTCACAAAAAGTTAAACTTGGTCAACTCTTCCAACTTAAAGCTTCAACAATGAAATTCATTCTTCCAAATTGATTCCGAATAACCTGAAAACCAAAACTGACAATTCACATAAATCATAATACATCATACGGAACTACTCACACACTCAAACTACCGAGCGAAGTGTAAATGCTCAAAAAGACCGGTCGGGTCGTCATATCCTCCCCCACTTAAACATACGTTCATCCTCGAACGTGCCAAGAGTCGTTCCAAAGCCATCAAATCACCGTGTAACCTTACCATGCACATACCCAGGGGTGATCCCACGTCACCCTATTCCATATAGGCCTGACAACACAATATAATTGAAGATCATTACTTCAACCTTAGCTTGTAAACCACAGAATCTAATTTCCAACATCCGAAATTTCCTATAAGATCTGTATCCCGCATCTACACACAATATAAGTCTGAACAAGTTGTATCAAGCCATAACTATAACCCAAGATGTAATCACATGATATACCGCATAACTCGCGTACTTGTAGCAATAATTCTGATCACAATAACTTCTCAAAACAAACCTGATATCGGTAATAAACCTCATAGCAAACAAAACCTCGTTCTAAAACCTTCATACACCGCCAATGATGAAAGAAACACGCAGAAACTCATAACCACTTATCAGATCAACAAGTCATGGAGCTCCCTCTCCTTCGACAAGAACTATAGCCAATTTCTAAGCCGATCAATGACATTATCCTTCCAAATATACCGCAAATAAATCTGATGGCACCCATTCTAGGTCCAATGACCTTACTTAATCAAGACCAACTATACCATTGACATGCCACACCAATACTACCTAGAATCATAACCTATGCAATCTGTGCACCAATAAACAACAACTCAAATGTATCCAAAATGGAAAATGACTCAATTGAGAGAACCACCCTGCAAACTCAACAAGTACCACCATAACCGCAATGCTATGAACCCATCATACATGGTAGAACCAAGACTCACGAATCTAACACAAAGGATCATATCCCAAATTAACTTCGATGCAATGCATGACCCCATCCAAACACTGATCCACAGGAAATACCTCAAGCCACAATGCTCAAAATCATTAACCACGCGCAATTTATCATCAAGTACCCAATGTGCAAGACTATAACTATGGAGAAGAAACTAGCACAATATACCACAGTCCACAGAGAACATAACCAAGGAGCAATCAACCATTCAACACCCTAATATTTATCTTGCTCGAATTCCACTATAAGGCCCAAATAGGACCGCACCTTGTGTGCCTATAACCAATGGATCCCAACCCCTCGTAGCATAGAAGGGTAACTCATAGAATATCTCAAAACACGAATAAGCTCAACTCTAACCGAATAGCACATCCCTCAACAATAGCAGTATAGAGTCAACCAATCTAACCCGGTGTAGAATACACATCCTTATTGGGCTTGCCAATGGACCTCAATCCACTCTGATCACCCACAAATAGATACACAACCCTCCAGAAGTACACAATGACTGAACCATAACACATACTATCATCTGTCTACATTCGTCCGCATCTTCACATTCCACAACCACGAAACAATCTGTTTTTTGAGAACTCACAGTCTCCAAATCCCAAGAACACACGAATCACCATATCTGATCCCAACTCCACCGCCCGAATGTACACACCTCTCATACATGATCATCCCACGAGAAATACTTCTAAAATTCTTCCATGCCACATAGCAAAAATCTGAATATCAGCAGTCAATCAACCAAGCAAGTACATCAATACCAATGAAGCATTTATAAGTCAACACACAGTGTGCCTCCTGAAAGGCGCACCCTTCTCAGAAATTACCAAGTAGTTATAGCATCCATCTAAACATCGAAAACCGTCTATGCCGTCTAAAAATTTATGATCTTCCCTTCATAACTGATCGTGACCTTTCACATGCAAACCTCAATCCCACACAACACACCACAACTCTCATGCCATCATATGAAAAGTACATGAATTTCATAATCAACTCTAAGTTCAGCAGAATACCTACTCGATCAGTCAGAAACCTTCCATTTGATCCCATCGAGGAGAAAGTCACAATACGCTACATGCTCCTCACGCCGGTAGGAAATATCCATCTCAAACCGTGGTAAAACTCATCGTGAACTATTCGAAACCCATTTGCACATAACCAAGCCATTAGAACTGAATCCCTCTAACTCAGCCAAGCCACGCAGGTCAACAAAACCCAAGAGCATTGCCATGAAACACCTGTAGAGACTCACCACATCATAAGTACCCCAAAGAACCAATCGTATCCATTGTCATACTGATCCAACCTACTACTAAGTTATCCCATTCCTCCGGGTTCCTTCCGAATTGCCCTCAAGCTGACACTTCTCCTTGTTAGAATACCATGATCCTCAGCATAAACCACACCACCCTAAGGCCCATAAGCCGATGTATTCCCTCTTAAGCACCCCAAACGTACCGCAACCGAGATACCCATTCTGAAGAGACCTTCTGTGATTCTGAAGTTATTTCCTCCACCTTTCTGATACTGAAATGTAAAATCCATAATAATATAGAAATACCGTGAGTCCTGACACCATCCAATGTAAATCTCAGGTCCTAGCCATATACGAATCCGGGAAATTCACAATTGCTACATAAAAATCTTGAATCCATTAGAACTTTCTCGAGAGTCATTCATTCTGCTCAAACCTCAATTGCGCCACCCAAATGAGCCAAACGACATGTGCCCCATTAGCACAACAACACCCAAAGAAGTAATCCACACCTTTAAGCAACCGAGCAATTTCCTACTCCACGCGCACTACATCCTTCACGAATAACAACTCAATCATCCAATGATTCCCATATACCCATAAAATGTAACATAACCCGTATCCAAAAACGTTTTTACTCGAGTCGTCCTTGATCTCAACCTCTGCAAGTCATAACCTATCCACAGGTATGCCTCAGACCAAAACCAATACAACACGTAACCATGCAGTCAAATCGTCGATAGCAGACTCCCCCACTTAGCTCAATGCCATAGAATAGAACATCTGATAACTCACCGTACACATACTCTATTGCTGCCATAATACCGCAGGGAGATTTAACTAAATCCTTCATAATCTCACATAACACAAACCATATAGTACCTAGAATCATCTACTACGCTCACATATATCCACATGACGATCATGTTGACTTTATCAACCAAATTCAAATTCAAATTCAAATCTCAACACATATACTCCACTGGTAAAACGGAAATTCTCCATACAACATTATAAGGATCACACCTCCATAGATTACTCCGCATGAGATAACCCACTTGTTTAGCCTCAAATTGGAATTATTCTATACCCTTTCTCAACCACGATTACTACGCCATCACTTAATCTTCCTGAACATGAAAATCTACTCCGTTCCACAATTAAACAACATGAAAAACATTTCAACACACTCATAACTCGAGACTATACGTCACATCAAGGCATCCATCTAGCACCCAATAGTTCTTTTTTACATATCAAGCACACTATTCTCGTCACAATCAAACCACCTGAACACATTCCACAGTCACATCAAACTAATCATATAGCCATCCAGCCGCTCATCGAGTCACAAATTCCACTCATAGGGATGCTATCGGACATATAAGTCCAAAAGCACGTTCTCACACAACTAAAATCCCCGTGCTCAAGCTATAGTCATAACTCAGCCTCAAGTCCTCCAAACTGGCACATCATCAGCAAACAGAAATCACATCTCGCACTCACCCATGGAATCACAAGCCGGTGATGCACGGTTGATACCTAGCGCTCACATACGCACACGAATATGTGGAAAGAATCCAAAGAGCTATGCTTCAAGCTGAATCAATGCCGCACGATAAGGAAAGAAAGATGGAAAATTTATCCTAAATGCCATGTAGCCTCTCGAAGATAGGTATGGACGTCATCATACCGATTGTTGATACCCAATTTTTCCCTCATATTTTAAATATATATATATATATATATATATATAAACTTTCAAAATAGTACATATGCATCATTATTTAGTTTATAAGCATATACAAGTATTTTTCATAATTTTTCATAATTTTTAAAGGCTTTAAATCGATTTATTTCCGCATTTTTATACTCAGTAATTATCCTTCAAATTATTGTTTTATGATGATTTAATCATCCAAACTTATCATTTACACCAACATGTATGTTTTTAAATATTGTACTGCATTTTTATTACATTTGCATTTTTAGGCTAATTGCATATTTTTGTAATAATAGCCCATATTCATGTATAATTACATTATTTATGCAAAAAATAACTTTTTATATTTTTATAATGTTAAGTAATTATTTTAATCATTTTGGTGCACAAATAATATTTTAGTTATTAATTATTTTTATAAATTATTTTGTTTTAGTAAATATTGGGTATCTAAAAACTAGCCTAAACTCCTACCTATTTTCGAACTAATTACTGGCCCAAACTCTAACACCCTAGCCCAAATAACCCCCAACCCAATCAATTAACCCAACTACACAACCCAGTCGCGACCCGTCTAAACCAACCTGACTCAAGACCCCTTCTAATCGTGGCCGTTGATCTCTAAGATCAACGACTCACATTACTCCCTCCCTTTTAATTACCCTAAGCTCCCACTAACCCTAATCATTCTCACCAGCCGCCGCCCCTAAATCCTCTCTTCTCTCCTCTCCTATCAAACCCTAGCAGTCGTCTTTCTTATTATATCCAAAATCCAACTTCAACATGGAATCACTCTATATGATTCCCTTTCCATTTATGCTCTGTCTCATCATTGCTTACCCGATTTTGGTATTACATAAGTACTTGCTCTATTTTGGAAAGTATAAATCTCTGAATCAAGGGAGATTAGTTTCAACCATTTCAATCTGGACAACATTTAGTCCATATACAGCACGGCCATGGCTATATGGGTCCGATTAGCCGAGATTTCGGCCAATCTTCGACTTCTGTCAACTAGGGTTTGAATTCCCCTTTGTTTCTAACCGATTCTTAACTGATACTTTTCCTTTTCTGTGTTTGGCTACTCTTTTTCCTTATGTTTCCCTATTTTCTACTTTATTCTTTGCCTTAAATTTGACTCTAAATAATTTTTGGTATTTTTGGTATTATTTGTGTGTTTCCCTGTTGATTTACTGAACCCCTTTGATTTATGCCCTAAAACTGTTTCTAATTGATTCCGGAATATTTTCTTTCTCTCTTATTGGCGTCCAAATAATTTGTTTTCCTTGTTTACTAGTTCGATTTCTGTCACTATATAAACCCCTTCCCCATTCCCCTTTTAGGACAGACTTTGAGTCGCTATAATCTCACTAAATTTAAAGCTTTATTCTGTTATTTCTTCATTATCTCGTTCTATACTTTAGTTCTTGGCCGGCTGAAAGCCAAGGCTACTAAATTCTGGGCTTTTGCTTCTCATTGATGTTCAAAACACTGTGGACTTTTGTTTTTTCTTGTATTTTCGTTTAACTGGTGAGTTACTGAACCTTTGTAATTTTGTTCCTATGTATCTACAATTTTCATATGTCTTCACTTCTGAAGTTCATTAGTTTAATGAGTTTTCTGGGTTATTTTGTGTGCGATTCTGTTTATTTTACTTCACTTTTTAGGTCTCCTTAACGTTTAACTTCATAATGTTGATAGCTCAAAGCATGCCTAAACTTGATTCAAGTAAATTAGATTCTTCTCAATGTGTGACTACTGTTTGGGATCTTTGCACTTGTAAGCATCTCTGTGGTATCTTATTTTGCTTTAGGCAATCAATCCTATTGTGTGCACATGTTTTACTTGCATAATTTGTATCTCCTTTAGTCGACTAGTCAATCGTGTTCAAAACATGAATGTTTACATCTATTCTTTGGCACAAGTCTATTCTGAATTTCTGTGGTTATATCTTGCTTATGTAGCATGTTTTAATCCTGTCAATCACGATTAGTTCGCTATCAATATTCCCCTTTAGCATGTTTTTGCTCCCCTGATTCACTAGTAGTTATAGTAATCGGTTTCCCCATCATGTCAAAATGTAGTTCTGCCACCAAATTAGTGTGACTATTTCATAACACTACTTATACTTAGTATATTTGAACCTTTTCTTTTGTATTATGAGCTGTGTATGATACTTTGCATCAATCTTGCAAACCTGTTCTTCCCTCGACTTTGCTAATGTAGGACTGTTTATGCACTAAGTGTTGAACCTGTTTTCTAAATCTTTGCTAAGTTTGTTCTTAAACTCTATGACTTGTTCAACTATCTGCTATATATGCAACTTGACTATGTCTATATCCCTTAGTTTTGTCTCTCAACCTTGGTTTACTTCACTTGTTACCTGGGCTATTTTTAGCTCTCATTCTTAGCCAGGTTGAAAGCCAAGGCTACCTAGGTTCTATCATTAACCTCCCTAGTCTGAGCACTACTCGGGGTCCAATTGAGACCCTTGTGAACTCTAACACACTAGGATTTGGTCCTTAGTCATTCCTTGAATGTCCTTTATTAACCTCCCTAATGTGAGCACTGCCTTGGGTTCTTGAAGCCCTTGGGAACTATGACACACTAGGGTCCTAGTTCTTTGCCACCTTCCTAATTGCTCAACTTTGCCTTTTTATCTACTGGCTGAATCAACTGGTTTCTGGATGTTTTATGTAAATGAATATATAACTTCTAGAGTGTTGTAAAACTATGTGGACTTGAGGTTGAGGCCCGGCCTGGCTGGGTATATTTTTTGGCCTGTCTTAGGCTCACTATAGTTATTTTGTAACTTTATAATTTATTTCATTCAGTGGGCCGGTAATAATGTTGTAATAACAATTAGAGTGTTAGTAAAATTGGAAAAATGGATTTATTCTCACTTTGCATGAATGGGTAGACATCTTTCCTATAGGAGTTAATTTGCTCAAACATGTTCTGCTCCTATGTGATGTTAGATAACCTGCCTATAGGTCCTAAGTTTTTCGTTCGCTTAATGTATTCTGCTTCTATATGTCTTGCTAGATATCATGCCTATAGGGAATAAAGTGATCAATGTTTCAGTCTATAACCATAGGGTCATGTTAGCTATATGCTCTACAAATCTGAATGTTAGAAATCATGTCTATAGGGTTTTAATTGATTAATGTGTTGTTGTTATAATTGCTCACTTAGGAAATATGCCTATAGGAGCTAAAACCAGTTTCAATCTCTAATCGTAGAAATCATGCCTATAGGGTAATCCCACTCGCTTTTAAGTGTGAAACTGAACTTTCAACACTGTTTCGTTGCCACTATTAGAGAGCGCGTCTATAGGATCAAACAAAGTAATTCTGAATATCTCCTATAGTTATCGCTGCCAACTACTGTGAAAATCACCTAGATAGCATGTCTATAGGTTTAATCGCTTATAACTTGTAACAAGTGGGCAACTGTGTAGTCACTTAGGAATTATATCTAAAATGATACCTCTCATCTGAAACTGCCTACGCGCTTGAATTCCCAGGTCGCATAGAAATCATGTCTATAGGGCGTAATGACTTTAACTTGTCTCACTGCTGAAACTGTCAAACGCCTAATTTGGTTGCATGCATTTGTTGTCTAAAGTGTGGAGGCTAACTTGAGACCTTATTTGCTTCTACATGAAGTCCAACTTGTTTTGTATGTCGCCTAATTTTTCTCATTTTGAGCAATCTAAGTTAGGTCTAGAACCACCCAAAATAGAGGTCCAAACGCCTCCTGGACCATAGGCATGGGATGGATAGTGCACGCATAAGGTACGGCTTAGAATCAATTAGTGCGCCTTAGGTAACAACTTAAAGATATTAATCGGATAGCAGGAGATGATAGTCTATTCTCGTTGAATAATACGAGTAACACCCCATCTTGAGGGAGTTACGAAGTATTATTTATGTTGCACAGGGTGATCCTTTAGGATAAAAACCTTAGGACCCCCCTTTTCTTTATATACTTGTTATTTACACTTAGTCATCTAACATAGACCAATGTAGTTGTATCCTTGT